>JAFEMH010005558.1:0-158677 GCA_022495995.1 Adenophora triphylla var. japonica | reverse complement strand
AAGAAGCTTTTAAAAAAAATGGTATTTGGATATTGGTGGAAACCACTAAATTTCCCGTCATCGCCTCCTAACACGAGTCGGGGATAAATTGTGGTCTCAGTGTTCTACGTACCGGCATTTACGTTTTCAAAAAAAAAAAAGCTTTTGAGGGTCAAGCTTCCGTCTCCTTCGAAATTCATCTCCGTGCGTGTGTGGATTTTTGTAGGCTTTCATGTTGTTTTGGCCTCCTCGGAGAAAGTCAAAATTTTGACTTGCGGAATAATGTCCCTGCACCGCCGGAATTTCCGTGCTTACGTGCTTATGTGCTCATAAAAAAAAAACCAAAAAAAAAAAGGATTTTCAAAAAAAAAAAGAAAATTTCCAAAAAAAATCATGCATCATATTTTTAAGACACATAAAAAAAATCTCTATTTTACTCAGAAAAATAATACAGAACCGCTTGCACACTACGCGCAGCGTGAACCGCAGCACTCACACTACGCCCTTAACCCTGGCAATCCTTGTCGCGGCCCGTCGGTCTTATTACGCCTCCCGGGTGAGCACATGATTGAAACATCCCACGGAGCCTCGCTGTTGATGATGGGCCGCCCGTGATACACTTTGTCCGAGACCCGGCTGATTTTTAGTCTGGCCCGCTGTCATGCCTGCCCGTGCACAGACCTTCTCCCTTTCAAGCCTCGTCAGCATACCGACTCAATATCTTTCGGGTCCCTAGAGAATCAGTCGAAGTTCTGCCGGTTTTCCGCCGCAGACTTTGACCAAGATAGATTGACCGGCGCTCTCGACTTTGGCTCTGACTGGCTGACAAATTATACACTGACTCCCAGCATTGACACCGAGCTCATCAAGGATTAATGACTATTCCATGCCTAATTACGGCTTAACTGACGACAAGTCCAAGATCAATCGTGGACGCTTATCAGTCCAAATCATGCCGACTTTTTGTCGAGCCCCTCGGGACATGACTCCTTGACTTTCGACGTCAGCTTTGTCCGTAATTTACATCGAATGCTCGTTAAGTACTCGATTACCCGCCAGACTTTTAGGATCGTTTTCTTTCGGTCCGTGGGACCCGCTTGCCTAACGTAGAGACCTCGCCCGGGGCTGTCCACCCTGGGAGGTCGAAACACAGGTGGAATACCTGAGGGGCTTATAGATGTAGTTGACTGGCTTGGCCCTACTGGATTCAGGGAATCAGAGTAGTTTGCGAAAAGAAGAGCAATCTTTTCCAACCGATTAGGTTAATAAAACATGTTTTAAGTAAACGATGAACAAATAACTTGCATGTTTGCATGAGCCTAAAGCTGAACCGAAACACCTACCACCCTCCTTCCATTCCCGATACATCTTGAACCTTCATGTCCTTCTCTCCTAGTCGCATAAAGCTGATGGTTTCGGGTATCCATCATGTTCGATCAAGTTTTGAAGAGCTCAAGCGGATTGTCAGCTTCACCATTTGTTCCTGAACTCTGGGTTTCAGAATGTCTACCACGTTGGTAATGACGGGGATAACGCCACTCCGCCTTCCCGGGACCCTCAAGACAGAGCAACAGCTGGGTCCAGGCTAGGCAGACAAGATGAGGCTTACGACAGTGAAGCACAGCTGAAACAGCTGGCTCATGGAGGCTATTAAGAGTCATGGTCGGCCCTCCAGCCAATCCGGATGGCAGCCTTCACCGCTGAGAAGACGAGGATGCCAATCTGACTCCAGCCGCCTGTGACTTACACCAGGATGCCGCCACCCACCTCCTGATGGTGCCACTACCAGAACCCATGCTCCTCGATTTTCGCAGATCGTAGCTCTTCTCCCAATCCACAGACCACCGGATCCACTGCAGCGACCGGACAACCTACGGGAAGCAATCACACTACGCGAATGTCTCTTCATGGTCGGGGGCCATCTCGGAATGCCACAGCTAACCTCGGGATCCCCGCCTCATTTCGAACCGATCAATCTAACCTTCACAGTAACATTTGCCACAGCTTTGATGCCGCCACAACTTGGTTCTGGCACCCACAATTGCGATGGAGCCCCTCCTCTAGACATACCAGTTCCAGCTGCGTCTCTCACACAAATCCATTCTCACTCAGACTTCTACGGGTTACCAAGCTTCCGTCCCGGTGTCATCCGAATCACCAGGCACCGCATATTTTTGGGGTTACACACCTTCACCACAAGCAGCCATGCAATTCAACAATCCTGTAGATGAGCCCTACACTCAAGCCTACTTACGATCTCCCCCACTTGGAAATCCAAGGCTATCTTTTTCTCGGCTGCACATCGGGGCTGCCCCCACTGCACTTTGCCAGTGAAATCACAGGCAAGCTTGCACAAGGTTCTACCCTTTTGCTCTGGTGTCTGACTCATGCTTTTGCAGGGGAAACTCCAGCCAGGACAGGTTTTCACCTACGCTCCGCCTGATCGGCCATTCCCCTCTACCGATCCGCCCAGCCAGCCTAGCTCCCCTCTCCAGCTCAGCCACTCAACTTGAATGCCATGGTTCCGCCAGCAGACCCTCATCCGGCCTGGTTCATGGAACAACACAAGTGAAATGAAAGCGCGAGATCGCCGAACCGACTGCGAAGCAGTCGCCCTTCCGGCTTACAGACTCGGATTCTTTCCATTGTTCCTCCGCCCCACAAATTCGTGGATGCCTAATCTGGATCTCTTTGATGGGACCGCATGTCCGAAAACTCATTTGGACACATACACCTTGGCAACGAAAGCCAAAGGATGTACCAATCAGCACCTGGCTGACTATTCCAGCCGTCCTCCAAGTCCAGCATGCCTTAAAGCGGTTCTTCTGCTCTAAACTTGAAGCCAGGAGCTACATGGGACCAGCATTACCAATGCCTTCACAGTAAAAATATAAGGCCAACTTGGAATGGAAACAAATAGGGTTGATCTACAAACAATAGCGCGAGCCGTCTCACGAGAATGTTGGGGACTTTTAATAAGCGGTGAATCTCAAATTAAATGAAATGGCCATCTCTCTCCTTCCGACAGAGGGAACCTGGACATCTTCCAGTTCCATGCTTGAAACCACACTCTGAGAGCCTCCTCTCAGGTCTCACTTCCCAATACCCAGACTTACGGGCCATGGTTACTTTCTGCAGCCCAAGTTTGAAAAGGCCTACAATCAGCAAACTGGCCGTCTGCAGCCTGCCTAGGGAGACATCGGGTCTCCTCCTGCAAACACCGCCCGCTGCCCTGCTAAAGGCAAAGAGATGATTAACTGATGCGGGGACAGGAATGTAATAACACGACTCCTTTTGTTTCTAGGTGTCCAAACGGAAGCCAGCTCAAAACCGCGGGTCTTATAAATCTCGAAAACTTTTGGAATGCCCCCTGAATGACATCTTTAGTGGACTGGTGAAAGAAGCGCTTCGCTGCGGCCTTTGAAGAATTTCCAACCCTAGAAATCCGATATGCTCCCGTGGACACTGCAAAGTATTGTAGGCCTTTCATCAAGCTTCAACGGACATCCTGCGACTCGATCGACACCGCTCTTTCCACTCTGAAAAGGCAATCCAGGGGGCTAATAGAGCAAGGAAAGTTGGAAGGCCCCGAGGGCCTAACACAGCCAAAATCCGCTGCCAAGGAACCATAATCAGGTGAATATGATTGAATGCGGAGAATCTTCGCATGCCCAGGAAGATGCTGATGAAGGTCCCCAAATACCTGTGGCCAACCTCGCCGAGGATCCTGAATTCGCATTCCCCTCAGCCTCGAGGATATCGAACGAATCAACCCATCTCGGGTCTCATGTCGAGACTCCTTGCAAGAATACGAGGCCCGCCATTTTCCGGGTGAAGGAAGGCCGATACCGAAGAACCGGGCCGTCCGCTCAGAACATGAAAGAACCATTTATACAAGATGGTTATAACAATGAGAAAGATTGAGCAAGAAAGTTTCCTAAGGCGAGTACCGCACGGGGCTTATTTCAGCAAAGAGGCCGAAGAGCATCTGGAGCTAGTACACTTCTGCAAATTGGCTCTAGAGAGCCCGAATATGATCCCGAGAACACGTGAAGAATCGGAAGAGGAGGATTCCATCTACATCCTACCCGGTGTCAAATACGTGCCACCCCCTCTCACTCTTCCCCGCAATTTCTGGGAGGAGAAGGCTGAGTCACAATTGCCGCTTCCGGAATGGGAACATATGACAATTTCCGCGGCTGCACGCACCACATATTCCCCCAACGGGTTTGATCGACGTTCCCTCTCAGCGAATTCCCGATAGTATGGGAAGAAGATTCCGACGACGCGATGACGATGATGATGACGAGAGCGAAGAGTCAACTGAGGCCCCGATCCGGAAACAATCTGGAACAATCATGTCGGAAATCACCATGGGAGCCAGGCACAATGGTTGGTTATCAGCAAGCGACGACGAAGAAACTTCGGAAGATGAATACGAGACCGAGGACATGAAGGCCATGGGCCAAGTTTCTGGATCTGAACACGCTGGATGTCTTAGAATTCAACACCGCCTACCATGCTTTGGGGAAGGGGTTTCCAGGTGTCCGATCCAGGCCGACAGTCGAAGATCCGATCGAAAGAGGAAAATTAACTCCCATCCGCCCAAATGAGAAAATAACCATGGTTAGATCAAATCCACCCTTAACAAAGTAACACTCCTTGTTAGTGGTTACTCCGAGAAGAGGTCACCTTCCCGAATGTATGTCAGCTTTCAGAGAAGTCCTAGAAACTGGCATGATACCGGATTCGCCTCCCACACGCAACGCTATAATTATCTCCAACTCGAGTATTACAGAAGGGAATCAGAATGGCCGCACTATACCGGGATGAAATCGAAAAGCCGCTGAGTCCCGACAATAGCGACTCTTGTTGCATGATAACTATGAGCAAGGCCGGCCATGAGAGTGAATCTGAGGACGCCTAGCTTGCGGGCCATCCAAGGGCAACAACACAACCCCAAACCCAAAAGCCTGTGACTTGGGAAGCAGCCATAAGGCCGCCCAGGAGAAGCCAGCACAGCCCCTCACTTGCCACTAGATTCGTCAATCCAGCGGCCACAGCCAAAAGGGCTCTCATCGACCCTAGCAGCATTGAAGAAATCCAGCCAAGAGACGACAGATGAGGAAGCTAATTTGACCCGATCTGGCAGATCTTCCAAGGAAATCCCAAGGCAGCACAAGAAGGCCACAGATCAAGCACCGAAAGAAGATCGCCGCCCCTACGCTAAGACAGCTGAAACTCCAGACTCCCAAAAAAAGGATCCCGTGCTCACCCAGCCAAGCAAACATAGGCCAACATTTCCCTTTGGTCTCTACTCACCTCGTCCTATCCTATAAGTGAAGCCGGAAGAAAGCCTGGCTCGCACTCGTGCCTATTGATGCTACTCCCGATGATTGGTACAAATCTGATTGGAAACATCCACTACGGAAACATAATCACTTTCACAGCATCTCGACCTCCCTCAATTTGGGGCCGATCATAATGAGCCTCTCTTCATCACAGCCCACTGGGATGAACGACGCCTCCCTCGGGTCCTGGTTGATAATGGGTCCGAATGAACATTCTTCCCAAAGAAAGATCATGAGCTTGCTTGATATCAAGACTACAGACTTGAAGCCTTCTTCTCTCACAGCCAAAGCTTACGACTCAACATCCCGAGCAGTCCTCGGAGTTGCTACTTTAGACCTCTGGTTTGGAGAGTAAATCGATACCTGTGGAATTCCAGTGTTATCGACATCCCGATTACTTTCTAACGCCTCCGCTGGGAAGACCTTGGCTGCACCAAGTCAAAGGGGTCGCTCTCAAGCCTCCACCATGTGTGAAAATCGCTCTCGAATGGGGATCCTGACGACCATTTACGGAGATTCAGTCACTTTAGAAGGCACAGACACGGCGGAATACCTATTCTGAAATCAAACATGACAAGGAAGGTCACATGCTAACGGGCTTCACGGCCGAGCCTCCCAAGGCCCAAGCGTGCAACATAGATCGACGGGCTCACTCGGGATAAAATCCCACCGGTCTTGAAAATGATGAGAAAATGAGCTATCTACCCGGCTCGGTCTGGGAAGCGCCAACAAGGAACTTTCAAACTCATCGAAGTGAAAGGACAAAATACTCGCCACGGCTGGGATATGCAGGCCTCCTGCTATCGGACACTGCAAAGGGAAAAAGATTTGAAGCCGCCACTGTGAAAGGTCCCGGCCGACAATCCTAGATCTCTCCCTTCAGCCCAATTTGGCTGACTACTTTGTAAAGGGTCCCACACAACCAGGAAACATCAGAGAGCCCACTCCTACGGCAGATGGATGGCTAAAGCTACAGGATAGCCTCAACAAGTTCGCAGAGGAACCAAGGCTAACCCGCCCGTAGAATGTTCCTGACCTACCCAAGATACTGGGCTACCACTACCATGAAGAGTGAGTATACCTTCAGAGGCGTGCCTGACTGGTGGAGCAGTTCGAGAAGCTCACAACCACTATTCCTACTGCCCGGAAGATCCGAAACCCGAATTCGAACCGACAGCCAAAAGCTGAAGGCCACGGAATTTCCCTCAAATGATTGGGATGGTCTGGTTACGCAGCGAATTGTTCAAGAAGAAGTCCAGGTGCCCACACTGACCGATCTCTAGCTGGTCCAAAAGATGATAGCGGCAATTGAGAAAGGAAAACAAAAACAAATGACGGCTTCCCGAAGTCATGAGGCTACCAAGAGACGATGCCGCTAAAGAATTGGGAAACTCTCTCAGGCCCGTCCCGCGACCAAGGAGGAAATGATCACCAAGCTTGGATTGGTCCCCCCGTCCCTTTGTGTCACCCCAGGACAAGTCCTCCCAGCCTCTCTGTTAAGATCGAGTCTCTAGGGTCGTCCGATGGCCTTACGCCTGAAGACTACGAGTCTGTAGCAAGCGCTGTATTCCCTTTCGTTTTCAATGAAATGACGAATCTTTCCGAGTATCCCTTGATTGCCACTTTAACTAATGACGAATTAAAAAAAAAAAACTTAATAATAACTCATTAGATAAAGAAGCAGACACATTAAACAAAAAAAATCAAACAACAAAAAAAAATCTTTAAGCAGGTTGTCCGGGAAGAGGAAAATCGAGCCCAAGCTGCCGAAGAGATTTTGACGAGTGTGAATCTGGAACCGCTGAAGAGCCTAAAGAAACGCAGATTGGCGATTTCTTCGAAGGAATCGGAAAGGATGCTCTGCAAAGTCCTACAAAATCCTCAACTCAAGGAAAGTAGCCCTCTTCATCAAAGAAAACATCATGTGCAGATACGGGTTGCCCGCCGAAATCATCTCAGATAATGGATCCCACTTCGAAGGGGAATGTGAAAAACTGCTGGCGGAATTCCGAATAACCCGTCACAAGTCATCTCCCTACAGGCCCCAAACCAACGGAGCCGTCGAAGCAGCAAAACAAGACTTCCTGGAAAATATCATCCGGAAAATGGTCGTCCAAGGCAGAGATTGGCCCGAGAAGTTACACTTGGCACTCCGGGGCTACAGTAACATCAGTCGAGACGCAAATCGGGAAACACCTTTGCTCCTCACATACGGAATGGAAGCCGTACTCCCAATCGAGCCGAAATCCTCGCTCCGTATACTGCGGGAAAGCCAGATCAACGAGGTCGAATGGCTCCAGAGTCGCCATGATGAATTGGCCCTACTAGATGAACGCCGACTGAAGGCCATGGAACACATCCGGGCCTACCAAGGAAGAATGGCTAGAGCCTTCGACAAGAAAGTAAAGCATCGGGAGATCCGACAAGGTGATCTCTGCTCAAAGAAAAGCCCCCAAATCCGTATCAACCCTCTCGGCAAATGGGAGCCTGCATGGGTCGGGCCATATGTCGTCCGTAAGATCTTCTCCTGAGGAGCCACGCAACTTGCAGACACTTTCGACTGAATCCCTTTCAGACACCCAAATGATCAGACAAGCTGCGCAGATACTACGCGTAAAAAAAAAAAAAAAACCAAAAAAAGAAACAAAAAAACCAAAAAAAAAAAAACAAAAAAAAAAGAGAAAAAAGAGTGCTAAAAGAGTAATACCCAACTAGGTTAGAAACCCGAAAAGGGCGGCCTAGGTAAAAACAGGGTTGCACCAAAAAAAAAAAAAAAAAAAAAACCAAAAAAAAAAAAAAAAAAGAAAAAAAGAGTGCTAAAAGAGTAATACCCAACTAGGTTAGAAACCCGAAAAGGGCTACCTAGGTAAAAACATGGTTGCACCAAAAAAAAAACAAAAAAAAAGAGTTCACCAGGTTGAACTACGAAGACTGAGCTCCTCAATGAGGGGAACGTAGGCAGCCGGAAACGGTTTGGTCTAAAGCACAAATAAAAGCCATACTTTGGCATCAATACAATTGATCGACTACCATTAAAGTGTTCTCCAAAAAACTCTAAAGCAATTCAAATATTCATTACAAGTTAAAAGCTCTTTGATGAGTCTAAGCCCGATTCATTCCTACAACTAGCAACCCGCTAAAGAAAAACTAAGATACATAATCTAACTAATGTGTCGCCATGACAAGAAAGGGATACTTGGAAACCTCAGAGTCACTCCAAGCCACTCGCATGGCCTCTCCCTTCTTCTTCCCCCTCCGAGTCTTTCTCTTCTGAACCGGAAAAATGCTCAGATTCCTCCTACCAAGCTCTGCATAGGGACAGGGTCTCATCAAACCAGCCTCCGCCAGGGCCTTAGTAGCCCTAGTGTCATCCCTCATCTCCTGTAATCCTAGCCGGTAGCATAGGAGCCCTCCCTCCTGCCTCTCTTTGACGTAAGCCTCATAATCGCCACAGCTGTCTCCGCTCCTGCCACGAGGGCTGGCCCTCGCCTCGGCCCTCCTCCTCTCAGGGAAAACCAGTCCTCCTCCGCACCCATAATGGCCTCACGCCGTCCTCAAAATAGCCACCTGAGCCTCTCCCAGATGCCTCTCATCCCCATCCAGGTACCAAGTGGTCAGGAACACCTGTCTCGGACGCCTGAGAATGACCCGAGGAGGAAAGGCATCATACCTCCATGCTCGGGAAAGAAATGGAAACACCGAGGGATCATCCATGGAAACAGGAGCCACCACCCTGGTGACTATATCATCAAAACCCTCCAAAGGAACCTGCTCCAAGCCAAACTGTCTCGTGACCGTGAGCCGAATGTAGAAACTGGACCGAGAAAGCCCCTAAGCATAACCACATGGGACCCGTCCCGAAGCACTCGCGAGTCTCCACCCGCCAACGAGGCACCAACCATCTGATATCTTCAGTCTGGCGACCCGCCATCCAACGCGCCCACGAGCCCTGATCATCAAAATCTACATCGACACCTCTCCTGGCAAAAGTCCAAGGCCTGATCATATCAGAGGTTTCCCGAAGAACCCCCAAACGCTCCATCAGCCACAGGGTCAAGAGGAACGGGCCGCCCCCGTGCATATACCGCCGTCCGGTAGCTAATCTGTCGAGAGCATGAAAAGTCTCCCCAAGAATCAAAGGAACGACATCTCTACCCAGGCGACAGTGAACGACAACATCCAGCAGAGACCGATGGCAGATCCCAAAGGAATAGACCATGAACAGGGTGCCAAACATACAAAGTGCAAAGGCATCCCAATAGGCATCATCCACCAAGCCTAGGCCCCTAAATCTGTCGGGAAGACCGGAAATATCGAAATGATCGGGACCGCGGATCATACCTTGCGCTTCCTCCGGGGAAAGATGAAGGAGGACGCACAATCTGTCAGCAAAAGAAGCCCCTCCGGGCAAGGGAACCACTATCTCTTCCACCTCCGGACCTCCAAGCAAGGCCCGAAATTCTTCGACAGTCGGAACAATCTCGTTGAAGGAAAGGCAAAAGACATGCCTTCTAGTATCCCAAAATGATGAAGAAGCTCTCAAAAGGTCGTAGTCCGGAACCAATTCCTTGAGAGACCATAAGCACCTCACCTTGTACCTTTCTTCAAAGAAGGACCTCCTCTCATGCATGATCTCCCGGGACCAATCCTTGAACTTGTTGAAGAATGACATTTGGGATTCTTGGGACAATTTTGATGGAGCTTTTCTAAAGTTTTCCACGGTTTTTCTCTATTTCTCCCCGAAAATGGCTGTTTGGACTGGAGGTTGAAGAGGATATTTGAATTTGAAATAAAGCAAGACCAGGTCTGAACCAAAATTAAAGGACAATGTCGAAACCGTCCTTATCCGCGGACATGATTGTCACAGCCAATGTAAAAAATTCTGTAACAGCCCAAGCCGCTACATCAAAAGAGGAATATTCCGTCCCGCTGCTCGAAACCTGCCGTGCAAAAAAAACCTCCCCAAACCAGCCCATATACCAAACACCCTTGCAAAAAAAAATCAAGGCTCATGCAACACTGCATTCATACTGCATTGCATTCATAAAATAAAATCCTAAATTATTACATTCCAAAAAAAGAGAGTGTGCATAAAAAAAAAAAAACAAACAACAATAAACAAAACCCTAAATTATTACATCCAAAAAAATGTGCATAATATGTACAAATCTAAATCTCAAAAAAAAATCAATCGGAGTCTCCACGCCCGATGTCTCCCGGCCCCTCTGCGACTCGGCCCGCCTCCTCAGGAGCCCTGAAAATCTCGGGCTCAGAATCGTCCTCGTCTCGAAAAGAGGCTCATCAGGACCAACCGGCACGCTCCGACAGGGCAAGCCGAGATCTGCGAAAAGTCGTGATCCGAAGGCGAAGGCGTCGGACTCCTGCACGTACGAAGACGACCCGCCATGCCGCCAAACGTGTCCTGCCCGTGTGGATCCCCGAGAATGACGTGATCCGAAGGCGCATCGCGCGGGGATCAGGAGAGGAGACAAAGGAGTCTCTGAAGAAGTCTCGAGCGAATAGGGAAGCCTCCCGTCCGACAGGCGCCGCCGTGGTCGCCTCGCTCAGTCACGAGGAGCCCCGCAAGCGACCATCCTCCCGATGAATCTCTTGGCCCCGATCACTTGCTTCGCGGCCTTCTCAACGACCACCTCCGAAAACCGCACAAAAGCAAAAGAGTCAAAAAAAAAAAGTAATGCTAAAGATGATGAAACAAAAGGAAGAAAAGAAGGGGAAAAGGTGAAACCATACCTTCATACCCGACGAGGCCTAAAGCTCGTGGAAGTCGCTCGGGCCGAGGGATCTGCACCCTCAATCGGACCCCATCCTGGATATAGGAAAAATCCGTCCGAGGGTACCGCGGATCCCAAGCCCCTCCCTATCCGTAACCCGAGGCATCCTCAGCCTCCTCAAGACGAATGTCGCATACGGCTCAATCGCCACGAAATCCGAGAAGTGCCGGCCGGCTCGGAATCATCCCAGTCACTGACCGATCGCCGGGTGCATCATATCGGCGGGAGGCTCCACCGGTGTCCTCAAAGGCGAGTTCACGCCATGCCGGCGCGTCACCTCTCTCTCCAGATAATAGGCATCGCAGTCGACCCTCAAAATCCTCCGCCGCACTGCCCGTATCTCAGCCGCCTTCGCCGCGCTTACCTCAAAGCGATCCTGGGGAAGAATATCATCCCCTCATCCGTCTCGGCCTCCGTCAAAGGAAGGCAATCCGCGCACCCGAGAGTCGCACGCCCCCGGAGCTTATCTTCTCCCGGCATGCTTGGACCAAGACTGCATGGCCGGATACGCCCGACGCACTCCGCCGGCCGCCGCCACACCGTGACGTGGAAAAACTCCAACGCCCATACCTGCGAAAGGTAAAAATCCAATCAATCCAAAGTGCAAAAGAAAAGTGCATGCTCAAAAAAAAGAGGGAAAGCAAAAAAAGAGAGCTTATACCTCCAGTGGCAAACTCAAAGCAAGATAGTGAGCTCACAGCCTTTCCCATTGCATCTATCAAGAGCAAAATAAAGCTCGCTGCCCGGCCTCTCCCCACGAGACATCTCCGGCCGCCTCCATGTCCTCCAAGGACCTCAACAAGGCAAAGATCGCCGTCCTCGCATGCCCAAAGAGGGTGCTCGAAAAGGCAAACCACAAGAAGGCCCCGACAACTGATCGGCGCCTATCCTCTCCTCCCCACCTCGTAACTCGCATGGTCTTCACGATCTTGCCGTAGACCACGCATACTCCATCCCCATCCCCTTTTTGGGAATAGGGGAAAATCCCGTAAGAGCTCGCAGACGGCATCGCTATAGCCATCCCGCCACTCAATGCCGCGTCCATTAAAGGACAGGCCCGTAATCGCAAAGATAGTCGGAGGGCGTAACCGTAGCCTCGCCCCGCAAGAAGTGGAAGGTGCGGGTCGCGTCCCCACCAATGCTGCGCCAGAGCAAACATCAAGCCCTTGCTCTTAGGGAACTTGACGGTCCCCTCAAGCACTCGACGAACTCCCAGAGCCCCGTCTCGACAACAATCCGTCTCGGACTCGCAAAGCTCCTCGGCCCGCATCCCGAAGCTCTGTCCCACAAGTCAATCACAGACTCCACCGATCCTCGAGTCTTCATCTTGTTCAGCTGCTCCGTCACAAAACGGTTTCCGCCCTGTAAAAAAAAAAAAGAAGAGAGAGAAAATGTCAAAAAAAAAGAGGCATACACATGCATTAAAAAAAAAAAAAAATTCGACAGCATAACAGCATACAATGAGCATAGCCCCATTTTTCTCGCATGAAAGAAAACAGTTTTCAGCAAGTCCCAATGCATTCATCATCAAAAAAAAAAAGATGCATTCCTACGGAAGTAAAAACTCCGTCCCTTTTTCAACAAAAAAAAAATGCATACATGCATATCATCCATCTTACATGCAACGGGAGGAAAAATCCGTCCCACTTTTCAAAAAATATACATCCTAAACATACATACATCTCATATTGGCAAAATGCCCATTCTTTCCAAACAAAATGCATGCATTGCATCATCATTCATCAATATCAAAATTCAATTTCAAAAAAAAAAATCATCATCATCATCAACATGCAATATTCAATTTCAAAAAAAAAAATCACAATTCTTCGAATTTTCACATGTAATTTTCGAATTGAAAAAAAAAAATGTGGCAAAAATGCCAATTCTTTTTCCCAAGCAAAGTGCACATTTTGGGTTACTCATATACTCATTACAACATGCAAAGCATCAAAACCAAGATTCAAAGCCAAGAACATCAATCATTCGAATTTTCAAAAAAAATTAATTCAAAAATCACCCAAAATTCAAATTTCAAGCAAGAAATCAACAAAGGGATCAAAGGGTTTCAAAGTATACCGTTCGGAGATGCGGATCCGAAGCCCAATGTTGCCAAGCATCGGGGTAATGCTCCTCCTCAACCGATTGCGAAAGATTGTAATGCCTCCTCATCCGGACGAGCTCCAATCGCCTCTCCGCTACCGGGCCACGTCCTTGGCCTTGAAAAGCGCCTTCCCCGTGTTCCATTGCTCAAAAATCGAAGAAATCGGAGGATTTTTGAAGCTTTTTGGCCAAAAATGGCGGATTTGCAGAATTTTCTCTCTCTCGTAATTTTCTGTAAAAACAGAATGGGGAAGAGGAAGGGCGTTGGCCCTAATTAATACCCCTGACTTTCAGCTCCTATCCGCGCGGATAGGATTGCAAGGGTCGAAATGACCCTTTTGCCCCTTAAAATTTCTGTGACTCCGCACTGGGCCCCTTAACTTGACAGAGTTAACCAAAGTTAACCAAAGTCAGCCCCTTGTCAAGAAAATCATTCCCCGGCTGTCAAACGTAAGACCGAGTGACCCGAGAAAGATAACGAGATCCCGTATCTTTCATCAAAATTGCCCCCGGCAGTCAAACGTAAGACCGAGTGACCCGAGAAAGATAACGAGATCCCGTATCTTTCATCAAAATCATCCAACGGCAGTCAAACGTAAGACCAATTCCCCAGATGAATATGTCTGATTTTCCCCAGCAAAGGCTAACAAAATCCCCAGCAAAGTTAACGGAATCCCAAAAGCCAACGGAATCTCGAGTAGTACTCGAACTACGAAAGGGCTTGATTCCCACTAGGGATACGTAGGTAGCCTATCATTAGGTCCAGCCCCTCGACCAAAACGGTCACCCTATCCTTCGGCAGCAGACAAAGTCCAACGAAAGGCCATTTCAAATCAAGGTCCGAGGCGCCTAAAAAGCCATCTTCAAGGTTCGAGGCACCTAAAACGCCATCTCCAAGGTCCGAGGCACCTAAAACGCCATCTTCAAGGTTCGAGGCGCCTAAGACGCTATCACTAGAAAGCGATAAATCGCAATCATCCCCAGCAGAGACCGAAAATGGTCATTCCTATCCCCAGCAGAGCGGATAGCCATCAGACCGAAAATGGTCATCTCTTATCTCCAAGCAGAAGTTTCTTTCCAGAAACGATCAGAACTCGCTCATCAGGTTCGAGGCACCTAAAACGCCATCATCTCCAGGGTCAAAGACCCGAACTACGACTGGCTTGATTCCCATTCGGGATACGTAGGTAGCCTATCGCTAGGTTCAGCCACCCGATCACTCGATCATCCCGCCAAATATGGAGCCTTACTCTTATCGACGACCCCGCTTCCTTCGAAAGCGCCGTCGCCGAGGGGCTACTGTAAGTGCTCCAATTTGAGCTTGTTAGAATTTTCGTTAGAAAATTAACGAAAGTTATAACATTTCTAACAATTCCTAACTATCCTAACATTTCTAACAAAGTGAGGGTAAAATGGGCATTGTTATTTAAGGTTAAACCTTAAAAAGAATCTCAAAAAGCAAAACAAAAGAAGAAAACCAAAAATGGCAATGGCTGGAAACAAAAAACTGGCTGTTAATTTGAATTTTGAAAAGAAATATTCTTCTTGTCCAAAGCTGAAGCTGCATTTAATGAACAGTGCACGCTGCCTGGATCCATCCGCGCGGATGAGTTTGCATTTTCAGGAGGGCTATAAATTGAGCCCTCCAGTCACAAAAATAAGGAGGAAGAACACATTTTTGCACCGAACCTCTGGCGAAATATAGAGAGAAAACAGTGAGAATTCACAAGAATTGTCACCTTTTTCTCTCCAATCTTTCTCAACTCATACTCATCCACTCACTCTCATATTAAAGCCCTAAACACTCATACACTCAAGCGAAACACTCAAGAACACAAGGAAGATTGGTAAACCCTCCTCTTCCTAACCCTAAATCTCAACCATGCATGCATCTTCAAACTACAAAATGTAGTTCCTTCATCTTCTTGCTTTAGATCTAAGAAGATCACCATGGAAGACCATCTCCATGGATGATCTTCTACAAAGATCAACATTATTTTCAAAGCTTTTCTTGCTTACTTGCAAAAATGCACTTTCAAAACCCTAAAAAACCATTTTCAAGCACTAAATCTTGATTTCAAAGGATAAAATTCCCCTTCCCAAGCAAATGAAATGCTTAGTCCTAATGTACTCAAGGATGGTTTGGTATAGTTGATTCACCACTAAAATGTCTAGTGATCACTAACCAAAACCTAGGGAAATGGGGACAAGCATGGATGCAAAACCCCCCTTAAAATCATATTTTCTTTCTTGAGAAGTTGCTGTCCAGTAGCAATTTTCTCAGACCTCAGTCCATGGTCTTAATTTTTGGACACAGATAAACTTGGAATTTGGTGTTGACTACAAAATACTTTTTGTAGCCAACATCCAGAGCTTTCCAGACATATTTTTACTTTATTTTTTGGGTGAGTAAAACTCCTCTTTTCAAATTTTCTTTCAGAGGCTAGTTCATCAGCTTCTGGGAATCCAGATCTCATATCTGAGGTTTCCAGAAGGTTTTGACCCCTCAAATCTTCTCCAAAATGGAAAATTCCTTCGCACAAACTTTATTTAAGGTGTCTAGAACAACTTTCATTCTCTGAGTTTATCCAGATTATGAAGTTTTAAGACCCTTGAATCCATTTCAAAATCAAAGGTCCACTGCCTTTTTCATTCTGGCAGAAATGGCTCTCAACTTCAAAAGGTCTTTTGAGTACCAAATCTCAATCCAAAAATCTTCCAAAAAATCATGGGATCAGTTTAAAGTCTTAAAAAGATATCCCAATTTTTACTTTTCTGAGTTTCAACTTATTTTGGCCAAAACACACACACACACACACACACAAATGATTTTCAGCTTGGAAGACTCGTTTTACGAGGCGCGTCGGGTGCACACTAACGTCCTTCCCGACGCGTAACATGACCTCCGAACCTAAAATCTCTGATCTCGGGCTTTTTTCAAAGTTTTGGCCCTCAAAATTAAAATGGCGTGGCGACTCCGTTTTCGTTGATTTTCTTTTCAAACACAAAAAATGGGAAAATTTTCGGATACACACATCATCACAGTGGCGGTGACCGCAACCACCGGAGGCAGAAGAGAGACTGCTGTAGTTTTTTTTTTTTAATCTATTGAAACATGATTGCTCCTGTGATTAAATCAGTTTGATCTGAACTTGTACGAATATTTAATTTCATCGATAAGTGACTTTCAAAGTTACGTATTAAATGTTGGGTAACTGTTGGAAATGGGTAATGAAAGTTAAGTTTGACTTGTCGTTGACCTAACTTTCTAACGAAAATTCGTTATTTGTTAACGAAGTAAGTTACAAAAATGTATTCTACATTTAGTGTAGATTATGAAACTCATTTATTGTCTCAAAACCATTTCCGGGTGAATGAGAAATTAATGACAAATGATTTGTAACTTAACAAGAGTTAAATATTGGGTCAAAGTTTGATTTGGGTTGGTCCCAAAATTGGTTTGGACTTGTTGTGGCTAAAGGGCTGACGAGCACGCTGAAGAAGCTTCTGAACGGCCATGCAGTGTCTAGGACACGGCCGTGCACCGTGCCTTGCCTTGCCACTCGACCGTCCAGAGCCTTGGACTCGACCGTGCATATTGCCTTGCACGGCCGTGCAGTTCATTGGACACGGCCGTGCAAGTGCTGTTATACCCGAAAAGTTGTGACTTTTCAAGGGAAAAGCCACAAAGCCCCTTAACTCTCCTTATATACTTCCCCTCCGAATTTCAATTATACATATAGTAAATTGAGTCTTCCTACACACATTTGAGATAAATTAACATAGCCTAATCATTTCATCTTGTTGCATAAATTCCTTCAAGTCTGAAAGTTTCAAATATTCAATTGTTCGTTAGATTTGTTAATTTGGAGTGCTCCTATTAACAAATAGAAGTCGTTGCATCTCACGAGAAGTTTGTCATCAACCGTAAGCACCTGAGCGGGACAAATACTTCTTACGAAAATTGTGTTAAACACAAGCCTCGACTACATCAAGTTTGTCTTTTCAATTTCCGTTATCTTTTCCGTTATCTTTCTCTTCTTCTTTGTTATTTCCTTAAGAAGCCTTAGTAGAAAATCCCAACAATCATAAGAAGTATTTGACGTTTCTTAAGGCGCTCCTACAATGGCAAGTGAGAAAGATACCTCTGAATCATCCGGGCTTACTCCCCCTCAAGGCAATGCAACGTTCAAGAATATTGCACCCGCTTCTACAACATCTCACTCGGTTCATGGTGAGAAACCCCCAAAGTTTACCGGGGTGGATTTCAAGAGATGGAAACAAAAGATGTTATTCTACTTGACCACTCTAAGTTTGCATCGGTTCTTAAAAGAAGATCCGATTGTTCAAAATGGTGATCCCGACCCTCAAAGGCTTTTGGCAAAAGAGGCTTGGGACCACGGTAATTTTCTATGTAAAAATTACATTTTGAATGGACTCGACGATGCACTCTATAATGTGTATAGTACCGTCGAGTTAGCCAAAGCATTGTGGAATACTTTGGAAAGAAAGTACAAGATTGAAGATGCCGGGTCAAAGAAGTTTGTCGTCGGCAAATATCTTGACTTCAAAATGGTGGACTCAAAGTTGGTGACAACTCAAGTTGATGAGTTCCAAATTATTTTACATGAACTTGATGCCGAAGGAATGATAATGAATGATCCTTTCAAAGTGGCATCAATCATAGAGAAATTGCCGCCTTCATGGAAGGACTTCAAAAATTATCTCAAGCATAAACGTAAAGAGATGACTTTGGAGGACTTGGTTGTTCGTCTTCAAATTGAAGAGAATAATCGAGACAATGAAGCCAAGGCTACCAAAGACAAGATAGAGGCAAAATTCAATCTCGCCGAGGCAAGCACTAGCGGCACCGAAAGGAAGCATTCCGGGAATGCTAAGAAAGGGAAGAACAAGGGCTCCTCAACTAAGAAGTTCAAAGGAGCATGCTATAATTGTGGCAATCCGGGCCATATAGAAAAGGATTGTCGCCACCCAAAGAAGGAGGCGAACAATGTGGATGACATGGATCTTGATTTTGCTGCGGTGATCTTGTAGACACCCCATTCTGAACACATCGGAACATGCTTATACCACTCTAAGTCTCGCTTTGAGTCAAGAAGTAGAAATCCACCATTTCGTCATGTTTCGTTAAGTTTTGACTAACTACCGTTAGTTTGGGACTAAAGCGCATACGAGATAACGAGGAAAGGACAAAAGCGTCCACAGGAGCAATATCTCGCCGCGAGATGGCGTGTCTCGCGCGAGATATCCCCCTCTCGCATTGCACGACAGTTCCCTCGTCGATTTCAACCTCTTTTCGAGATAAAACTTTATCTCTCCGGCCAACCAATGGGAGAAGAGGTCTAGAACCATCTGATAGGGTTTTAACTCTCCACTTCTTCATATCCAAACTCTATAAATACTTGGTGACTTCCGAGGTTCAAGAGGTCGAAGAATTTTCACAACACACACATTTTGTTGGTTTCTCTCCTTGAAAGAATCCTACAAAATCACCCTAAAAACTCACCTCATAGTTTGTTTGTCAACCTTGTTGATAAACAAGCATCAATCTCCAAACCAAGGACCGAGGCGAAGCTCTGTCCGTGCGAAGGGTCAACTCTAAACTTGAGTCGAAACTCTGCCCAAATCACCTCACGCAAGGTAATCCCTAAACTTCCTTCTAATTGATTGTTAGAGTGGTATAAGTCCATAGAATCTAGGATCGGCCTAGAGCCTCTCCAAATCATGGAGACGGTCTCGAAGCAATCGATTCTACATTCCGTTTGACCTCGTCAAATGGACCTTTATTTGTAGTATTTAGATTCGTTTTTTACTTCTTCTTTTAAAAACCTCTCTTTTCTTTAGCAAGACCGATCTCCGGATTGGGTGAAATGGATGCCTTCTAAACCTACCCATTTCATAACCTAAGCCCCGAACTCAAATCTCTTTCAAATGGTTTTTCTATGTTTCCAATCAAATAATATAGGTGGCGACTCATAAAAAATAAAAGGAATAAGAATTTCTTTCTCACAACGCTACAGATCTTCGAGGCAAACGTGACAAATTTGGATGACAATTCAAAGGAACGGTGGATAGATACCGGGGCTACCCTCCATATTTTTGCTAATAATGAGAGCTTCTCTTCTTATACTCCCATTTCCGGAAGGAAATTGTACATGGGAAATTCTGCAACTTCCGATGTTCAAGGCGTTGGAAATGTTGTATTGAAGATGACCTCGGGCAAAGAATTGACCTTGCTTGATGTGCTGCATGTTCCGGACATCCGCAAGAATCTAGTTTCCGGTGCTTTATTAAGTAAAGCCGGTTTTAGATTAGTTTTTGAATCCGACAAGTTTGTAATAACCAAGAATGGTTTATTCCTTGGAAAGGGTTACCTCGAGAAGGGACTTTTCAAGATAAATGTAATGAATGTTATCCGCCAAGGTGCGAAGAATAAAAATGTTGTTTCTTATGTTTACTTGTCGGAAAGTCCTAGTTTATGGCATGATAGATTAGGTCATGTAAACTTCGACACTATTAAGAAGTTAGTTAAACAAGATTTAATCCAAATGACTAAATCTAATTCAACTAATAAGTGCGAAGTTTGCGTCGAAGCAAAAATGACGAAGTCGCCATTTAATGCAATAGAAAGAAACACAACTCCTCTCGAATTAATTCACACCGACGTATGTGATTTAAAACTTGTGCAAACTCGAGGAGGTAAAAAGTACTTCATTACATTCATAGACGATTGCACTAAGTATTGTTATATTTATCTCTTAAGAAGTAAAGATGAAGCCTTAGGGGCTTTCAAGACTTATAAGAAAGAAGTTGAAAATCAACTTAACTTAAAGATTAAGAAAATTAGAAGTGATAGAGGAGGAGAATATGAAGCTCCGTTTGAAGGACTATATTGGGAATCCGGCATAATTCATCAAACGACTGCTCCATATACCCCTCAGTCTAACGGAGTTGCTGAACGCAAAAATCGTACTCTCAAAGAGATGATGAATGCATTTTTGATAAGTTCAGGCTTACCCGACAACTTGTGGGGGGAAGCTATACTCACTTCTAATTACATTCTTAAGAAGATACCCAAGAAAGGTATTGATAAAACGCCCTATGAATTATGGCATAATCGTAGGCCGTGTTATAAATATCTTAAAGTATGGGGTTGTTTGGCTAAGGTTGAAATACCTAAGCCGAAACAAGTAAAGATTGGTCCAAAAACCATTGACTGTATTTTTATTGGATATGCCAATAACAGTAGTGCCTATCGATTCATAGTGCACAAGTCAGAAATTTCTGATATGAATGCAGGAATGACATTAGAATCAAGGAATGCAGTATTCTTTGAAAATATCTTTCCTGGTAAGGATAGGAAAGAAGGTAATTCTCAAAAGAGAACCTATGAATCTACAAACGGTCCATCTCAAGTAGAAGATGAAGGACCTAGACGTAGTAAAAGGGCAAGAGTGGAAAAGTCTTTTGGTCCTAATTTTCTATCATTTATGTTGGAAAACGAACCGGCCGTTAAAGAAGCTCTATCCGGACCGGACAAAGACGTTACGGAAAGAGGCTATTAACAGTGAAATAGAATCCATAATGCTTAATAATACTTGAGAATTGGTAGATCTCCCTCCAGGTTGCAAACCGTTAGGTTGCAAATGGATTCTTAAAACAAAGTATAAAGCTGATGGATCTATTGATAAGTATAAAGCTAGGCTAGTTGTCAAAGGGTTTAGACGAGAAGAGGGATATGATTTTTTCGATACATACTCCCTGTCACAAGGATCACATCTATACGTGTTCTCATAGCTATTGCAGCAGTGCATAATCTTGAGATACACCAAATGGATGTGAAGACAGCCTTCCTAAATGGAGAGCTAGATGAAGAAATTTACATGGAACAACCCGAAGGGTTCGTGGTTCCTGGTAAAAAACGAAAGGTGTGTAAACTTGTAAAGTCGTTATATGGACTAAAACAAGCACCTAAACAATGGCATGAGAAGTTTGATCGAACTATGTTATCAAATGGATTCAAGATTAATGAATGTGACAAATGTGTCTACATTAAAGGAACATCTGAATCATTTGTTATTGTCTGTCTTTACGTAGACGACATGTTAATAATGGGAAGTAGTCATGAATTGATCATGAATACCAAAGGCATGTTAAAGAATAACTTTGACATGAAAGATATGGGATTAGCCGATGTCATATTAGGAATAAAGATTTCTAGAACATCAGAAGGAATAGTCCTGTCACAGTCCCATTATCTGGAAAATGTACTTCGAAAATTCGATGTCATTAACAGCCCTCCAGCTAAGACTTCAGTGGACTTGGCGCTACACTTAGCTAAAAACGAGAGGGAACCGGTTTCTCACTTGGAGTATGCAAGAATAATTGGCAGTCTGATGTACTTAACGAATTGTACACGTCCAGACATTGCATATTCAGTGAGCAAACTAAGAAGGTTCACGAGTAATCCCAGTACATATCATTGGAAAGCACGAATTAGAGTATTAAGATATTTAAAGTATACTATGAATCATGGGATACTTTATAAAAGATATCCAGCAGTATTAGAAGGATATTGTGATGCAAACCGGATATCAGATACAAAAGACTCAAAATCCACGAGTGGATATGTTTTCACAATAGGTGGAGGAGCAGTGTCATGGAAATCCTCCAAACAAACGTGTATAGCCAGATCCACGATGGAATCTGAGTTTATAGCTTTAGATAAAGCTGGAGAAGAAGCAGAATGGCTTAAGAACTTCCTGGAGGATATTCCTTGTTGGAATAAACCTGTGCCTGCTGTACTAATACATTGTGATAGTCAATCAGCAATAGGAAGGGCACAGAACAGTATGTATAATGGTAAGTCTAGACATATCCGTCGTAGACATAATACCATTAGCCAGTTGATCAAGAATGGGGTTATCACAATTGACTATGTGAATTCAAATGATAACATAGCGGATCCGTTTACAAAAGGTATAAATAGAGATCAACTGTATAAACTGTTAAGGGAAATGGGCTTAAAACCCACAACAAAAGAACTCATAGTGGACACTCAACCTTGAGAATTGGAGATCCTATGCCCTTGGTTCAATGAGACAACCAAGCTATAAGTTCTAGTAGAATCACTTGGAAACAACAACTCGGTTGAATGACCTGGAGATATTGAATACTTATTCCCATAACATCCAAGTATAAGCACCTGCAGCAGTGGTGAGGATAAGTTGAGAAAACTTTTAATGATTACTATACCTACGGGTGGAGTAGTGCAGGATACTCCTAATAGTGTGAATCACCTATATAAGCGAGAAGTAACTTGGCCGCTTCTAATATGAACGCTTATGAAAGAGATACGGTCCAGGGCCGAAATGGACAAAACGTGAGAACAATAATTGTTAGAGCTATTATTATGTGAGTATTGTTGTCTTGGTATACATCTTACAGTCACTGGTTCAAAGCGACTCGCTACCAAATGGCTAGTATATCCGATAATATTTCACTAGGAGAGATTCAAAGCCATAAGCTATCTATCCCGATGTAATAATGGTTATTAGGAACTTTTGGACGAAATTGCATACATGCATTAATTGTCATTCATGTGGGGAATTGTTGGAAATGGGTAACGAAAGTTAAGTTTGACTTGTCGTTGACCTAACTTTCTAACGAAAATTCGTTATTTGTTAACGAAGTAAGTTACAAAAATGTATTCTACATTTAGTGTAGATTATGAAACTCATTTATTGTCTCAAAACCATTTCCGGGTGAATGAGAAATTAATGACAAATGATTTGTAACTTAACAAGAGTTAAATATTGGGTCAAAGTTTGATTTGGGTTGGTCCCAAAATTGGTTTGGACTTGTTGTGGTTAAAGGGCTGACGAGCAGGCTGAAGAAGCTTCTGCACGGCCGTGCAGTGTCTAGGACACGGCCGTGCACCGTGCCTTGCCTTGCCACTCGACCGTGCAGAGCCTTGGACTCGACCGTGCATATTGCCTTGCACGGCCGTGCAGTTCATTGGACACGACCGTGCAAGTGCTGTTATACTCGAAAAGTTGTGACTTTTCAAGGGAAAAGCCACAAAACCCCTTAACTCTCCTTATATACTTTCCCTCCGAATTTCAATTATACATACAGTAAATTGAGTCTTCCTACACACATTTAAGATAGATTAACATAGCCTAATCATTTCATCTTGTTGCATAAATTCCTTCAAGTTCGAAAGTTTCAAATAGTCAATTGTTCGTTAAATTTGTTAATTTGGAGTGCTCCTATTAACAAATAGAAGTCGTTGCATCTCACGAGAAGTTTGTCATCAACCGTAAGCACCTGTGCGGGACAAATACTTCTTACGAAAATTGTGTTAAACACAAGTCTCGACTACATCAAGTTTGTCTTTTCAATTTCCGTTATCTTTTCCATTATCTTTCTCTTCTTTATTATTTTCTTAAGAAGCCTTAGTAGAAAATTCCAACAGTAACTAAACTACTTAATTTTTCCTATGCATTCATTAGTTTTATAACAAGTGTAGTATTTAATTAGTGTAAATTATGATTTACCTATTTGTGTTACGATAAATAGATTAAGAAATTTATTTCAAATATGAAATGGAATTGCTCCAATAATAAAAGAAAGTTTTTAGAAAAATAGAAACATGAAATTAAAGGTTCACTTGTCACATGTTTTTGAGAGATTTAAAAACCTTATCAGGTTCTATCAAAACTTTGTGGTTGAAATTAGAAAATGGAAATTTGTAGCAGATGATTGAATGGAGTGTCGTCATCATATCAGAGCTGACTTATGGTGGTCCATTCTCATAAATCAATAATTCATTATTAAACATAATCAAGGGGACTCAGAATAATCACAATATATTTTATATAAATTCTAGTAACTGCTTTTGCCTTTTTCTTTCGGATCCTACCACAATATCTCTTATTCTTTCTTCCTCCCATGCCCCACCACCTGCTCTCTCTCTCTCTCTCTCTCTCTCTCTCTCTCTCTCTCTCTCTCTCTCTCTCTCTCTCTCTCTCTCTCTCTGTGAATTTTTGTGAATTTGTTTTTTAAGTTAATACTTTCATTGTACTAATTAAAAATAGAGCCGATCTCCTGTGAAAACAAGAGATCCGTCTCATTCATGAGACGGGTTGACCCATGACTCATGGGGCATGACCCGTCACGTGGCAGCCTTTTATAGGCCAATTTTTTTTTTTATATTATTTTTTTCAGAGAAAAAGTAATAGTTACCATCTCTTAATGTAATGACTGTATACATATAAAGTAACATTGGTCATAAGTAAACGTAATACATGTTTTAAAAAAATAAAAGCTCGTTTTTACCCATTTTTTTCAAATGTAATACAAACTATATGTATTATTTTTGAAATGTAATAACTTATGTATATGAATGTAATAGTTTATACAAGTAAATGTAACACTTTGATAGATGAAATTGTAACATATTTCTATAGATAATGTAATACTTTTACATGAAAACATATAGATACCTATACATATGTGTTACAATTATGTACAAATACTATTATATATAAATAACACGTTTGTTACATTTTAGTTATAATAAGTATTACTTTTGCCAAACGAAGAAAACTTAGGGAAAAATACTATTACTTTTCTGTATATATGTATTACTTTAATGTATACAAACTATTATTTTATATGCATACAATTATTACATTATGTTATAGTAACTATTACTTTTCATAAATGGGCAATGTTGGCTGAAAAATTGGGTCAAGGCAAATGTGGGCTGATTCCAGCTTGGGCGGCCGCTGATTCTAGCTTGGGCGACCGCCCATATGCAAAAAGCTTGGGCGGAGGCGTGGGTTGGCTTTGTTGGGCGGGTGATGGGTATGGAACCGACCCGTCTCATGGATGAGACGGGTCATGCTGTTCTCACCCAAGTTTTTGTCTTAAAAATATAATCTCAATTTATTTTTGTTGATCAATTCAATAAATTTAACATATATGAAATTTGATATATCCGTTAAGGAGTTTTTACTAAGAACTCCATAAAAAAAAATGCAATCTACAAAAAAAAAAAAAAAAAAAAAAAAAACGAAATTTATCAAAAAAACACACTTGTCACCAGCTAACGGATTATAACTTTTAATAATTCCTTTGAATCTCCCGTATACACGCTAACAGCGAAGGGATTATAATTTTTTATAATTTCTCTTAAACTTCATATTTATCAGTTATAAATTACATTTTATCAGTTATTTAACTGATAAATTATATTTATCATTTTTTTTTTGTTAAACCACTGATAAATATAATTTATAGTTATTTTGAAGAATTTTTGTACTTATTATTTGGTTAAACGACTGATAAATGTAAATTCATACATTTATCAGTTAAACAATTAATGAATACGAAAATTTTGTAGGAATTATTAAAAATTATAATCAGTTTTTGGTAGCGTGTACTCCCTCCGTTCCATTACAAATCACACACTTTCCTTTTTGGGCGTCCCACTACAAATCACACACTTCCTAAAATGGAAAGTTTTTATCACTATTCCCTCCACTCATTCTCTCTCCTACATTATTTTAATACTCACAACACCATTATAATTTACTATTTTCTCCACTCATTCTCTCTCCAATTTTACTTTTACACTCACAACACTAATCAAATCACTATTCCTCCCACTCATTCTCTCTCCTATTTAATTTTTCATACTCACAATATTTTCTTTCACTTTTTATTTTTCTTACTTTTTCTTAATTTGTGTGTTCAAATTTTTGATATCCACTCGACTGAAACGGAAGGAGTATAAGATTGAGAGTTATATACTCCCTCCGTCCCACGTGAATATAAACTTATTTCCTTTTTGGTCCGTCCCACGTGAATACAAACTGCCCAAAATGGAAATAAATTTATTATTTTATATTCACCCTACCCCACCCACTCATTCTCTCTCTTCATTTCCTACCACACAATTTATTCAACCAACTCCACTCATCCTCTCTTCATTTTCTACCACACATTTTCATTATCTTAATAATATTTCTTAATTAATGTGCTCAAAAAAATGATTTGTAATCATATGAAACAAAGGGAGTATATAAAAAAGAGAAAAATTAATATTTTATTTAAGATTGAGTTGAGAACTGATGACTTGACTGATGAAGATAGTCTTAAAACCAATCGGTTGGGCAATTGTCAAAACCGTCACAACAATGTCAACATGCCATCAAAAATTCTATCAAATCAAAATGTAATCAGAAAGCAACCATACCTATATAATAACCTCCGTCCCGTTCCATGATAAATATCTCAAAATAAATTTAACATGAGAATTAAGGAATAAATATATAGTGAAATAAATGTTGTGAGTATGAAAGTGAAGTAAGAAAGAAAAAGTGGGGTAGAGAATAATTAGTGAATATTTATTGTGAATATGACAAGTGGATCTCACAAATAAAAAATAATGAAAAACTTTCTTTTTTTGAATGGTTGAGATATTTTAAATGGAACAGTCAAAAAAAAATTGGGACATTTGAATCGGGACGGAGGGAGTATAACAATGACAAACCATCCCATGCACTTTAAAAAAAGGGGCCGAAGTTGAATGTCAGGTAAATATAGATGAGATAAATATAGTTAAATTAATTATTCTTTACTCGGATATGTGATATTTAATTCCACATTGTTTATGCACGAGAGTTTAATGTATTATTTATAAACCTACAAAACTACTATTGAACATCAATAGAATTCATGTTCTTTTGAGTGGTCATTAGCTAAGTCACTTAAATCGAAATTGTTTGTGTTCAGTATGCTACTACGTGATTGTCAAGCCAAAATCTATCAGCTTTCTATTTAGTATAAAAATTGGTAAATGCGGATCGAATCCCACGAGTAAAATGTTAATATACTCCCTCCGTCCCGCAAAACTTTACCCCTTTACTGTTGAGAACGAAAAATAAGGAATAATGTTATTAAAGTAGATGTTGTGAGTGAGAGGAGAGAGAATGAGTGGAGAGAATAGTAAATTTGAAAAGTGTTGTGAGTATGACAAGTGGGTCCCATGAATAAAGAAGTATTAAAAAATTTCCTTTTTAGGAAAGTGAGACTATAAAGTGGGACGCCCAAAATAGTAAAAGGGGTAATGTTTTGTGGGACGGAGGGAGTATGTAATACTTGCTTTTATGTAAAATAAATAAATAAAATATGATTGGAGGAGAATTGTTGCGTCGAATATCTAGAAACGAATACAAAATATTAAACTCTATATAATGAAGATATTTTCGGGATTGGAAATTAAACAATATGCAATCATCAAATAAATCATGCTTTTATATATTATTCATGTTATAAATCAAATATGATACGCTAATTTGTGCTAACTACTAACGATCAAGGCCTAGCACACGTATTTTAATACTAACACGGCCTATCTGTCGAGGGTTCCTTACATTAGTCAAAATCCATTAAAGTTCATGTTAATCCACGTATTTTCCAATAAAGAATCATCCCTATGCCATTAAACGGTATCCAGTTCAATTTATATGGTTCCATTAATCACGATTCACCGCTAATTTCATCTTTTGATTAACTAAAATCATACAAATAAGGACGTCTCCCTACTGTAAGCCTTAAGAAAAATAAGAAGAGATTTGATTTGACATGCAGAAAAAGAAGAGAAACATGAATTATAAAGATTAACACATAATTGCCGAGTTTTCAACCCCAAAAATTAGGGGGATTACTCACTAGCCATATAAATTATGAATACAAGAAAATAAATCTAAAACATGAAATAATAGATAAAGGATAGAGATACTTATTCTTGCAAGTAAAAGAGAGATAATGGTTGAAAAGAAATATTTAATACTTGTATTACTTCAATCTTCAAAATAATATCTCAATAACACTCAATAAACTCATATAAGTATGGAATGAATTGAGAATAATTGATGTTATAAAATACAAATCTATACTATAATATGTTTACAATGTTAGGTCTTAATCTATTATCTTTAGAACCAACCTGTTGGGCAATTGCCATAAGTCTATCCCCATCAGTGACCCAACCCAACACAATCTCAAATAAAATATTAATTTCTCTTACTTTCATATGCACAACTCTCAACCTTATATAATTTACTAGTACATGTCCGTGTCCAAGGACACGGGTGTGTTTTTTTTTTTTTCAAATTTTTTTTAATTTAATTTTTTTAAGGGCAAAATGGGAAAGGGACAAATATATGAGGGCAAAATGGGAAATTTACCGCGTGAAACTATTCATTCCACTGTTCAAAAGGAGGGTCTAATTTATACTATAGATACTTCCATCAGTGACCTAACCCAACCCAACCTTTTAATAAAATGTTTATTTTTTCTTACTCCAACTTACCTAAAATACTTATCATTTTATTTTTAAAATAATGTATTAGTAATAATATTTCTAAAATTATCAGTACAATTATTAAAAATAATTATCCATGCAATTATAAAAAAAAATTATGAGTTTTGATATATTTTTTATTTTATTATTTTATATAATTATATAAAATATACTGATTTTAAAAATATTTTTATATAAACACATGACACCCAATGAAAGGGTGGCATGTGTACAAAATATGAAACAATTTGGTGACCCAACCTTGAGTTTTTTCGATTGGCTGGCAATCCTAGGTTGCTTATTTTCCGTGACTTTTTTTGTTTTTGTCTTATTCTACGACTCACAACGAAAGTCACCGTTGTGGGTAATCTAAGCGTCACAACAATGTCAACATGCCATCAAACATTCTATCAAATCAAAATGTATTCAGAAAGCAACCATACCTATATAACTATAACAATGACAAACCATCCCATGCACTTTAAAAAAAGGGCCGAAGTTGAATGTCAGGTAAATTTAGATGAGATAAATATAGTTAAATTGCATAGCAGTTAATTATTCTTTACTCGGATATGTGATATTTAATTCCACATTATTTAGGTATGAGAGTTTAATGTATTATTTATCTATATTACAATAGAGGTCAAGAATAACCGTCACACAAAGAGTGGCCAGGATTTAATTTCAAAAAAGACAAAAAGTGGTCAGGATTGATTCTCACCTCCAACATTAGTTTTAACTTTTTTTTATTTTCAATCGTTGGATTTCTTTTCAATTTGTTTGATCCTACGGCTGTAGATTGACGGTTTCTATTTCAATACATACTCCCTCCATCACGAGACTTTTAATCAAAATGCAATAATTTTAACTATTAATTTAAATAGAAAATAATAATTCTTATAAAAATCTAAAAATCATTATTGAAAATATTATTAATTG
Organism: Adenophora triphylla var. japonica; assembly: GCA_022495995.1. Classification (NCBI taxonomy): domain Eukaryota; kingdom Viridiplantae; phylum Streptophyta; class Magnoliopsida; order Asterales; family Campanulaceae; genus Adenophora; species Adenophora triphylla. The sequence goes on along the minus strand of JAFEMH010005558.1, from coordinate 129,116 downwards.
TGTTATAATAATAAAAAAAATATTAGAATCACTATTTTTTATTTAAATTATTGATCAAAGTTACATTAATTTGACTAAAATTTTTCATTCACGTGGGACGGTACGGGAGTATAATAATGTAGTAATAGTATACATAACTATTAATTGGAAATTGGCGTGTACCAGGATTTTCAATTCAAATGTAAATGAAAAGAAAACAAGCAAGTGGTTTGGTTGTGTGTACCGACTGTCTGACTTTCTCTCAATTTACAATTTAACTGACATGAATTTTGGTTTCTTTTGTAATATACTTTTACAAATAAAAGTGTGTAGATTCAATCGCTCCCTTTATTTCGCAGAAACAACTCAATCAAATTTTGACATATTTTTATAAAAATATATATGAATAATTTTATAGAAAAATATAGATATTTTCATGAAATTCTAAAAATTGTTATTGATAGTATTTTTAATGGTGAAACAATAACAATTTTTATAATTGCATAAAAATATCTAAATTTTCATAAAATTACGGTCAAAATTCGATTGAGTTGACTATTAAAGTTAAAGTGATCTAAATTTTTCGAGACGGATGGAGTATTTGTTTTTATAATCTGTTGCAAATAAAAAAATATGATGTTATATTTTCAAGTCATATATCATGGATATCTTTTTTTAAGGGACAATTTGATCATTTCACATGACAATTTGATCATCTTACAATCTAATATACAATACAAGGAGGTAAAAACTGCCTCTTAGCCCCCCATAAAGAGGGGTCAAGATTGAAAGCTGAAAATCTAATCCAACGGCCTAAAATCATTTACCTAACCCACGTTCCCACTCTTACGGCAGTTGGTCATGACGATTTTTATATTTTTCATTGTAATGGAAAATTGCCTTCCTCAACCTTCTCTCCAGATCCGTCTCTCTCAAACTTCTGGGTCTCGCCTTCCTCTTTCCCTCTGCCTCCGTCCTCCCTTCGCCTCTATCCTTCTCCTTTCGCTGCCATCGACACATCCCCTCACATCTTTGCATTATCTCCGGTTTGTTCGTAAAACACGACCAGAAATTGGAGGAATTAGGGTTTCGCAAAAAGAGAGAATTCAAGTAATACTTTTCTTTTGCTGCCTTGAATCTTGAGTTTCGCTTATAATTTACCCCGCCATTGTTTCCTATTTTCATTGATTTCTACTGTTTATCATGGACTGTTATGTTTTATGGAATCAAAATGTTGTTTGTGGGAGTAGAAATTCTGGTAATGCAGTTCCTCAACTGGTTGCAACTTTGCTTTGGCTTTTCAAGAGAAAGAGTGTGATTGAATGAAGTTGCACACTTCTGATAGCTTTATTTGATTAGGTAGAAGGTCATTGGGAAGCGAAGTTGTAGTGAATCCCATTCTCGATCGCTTCAAGGCTTTGTTGAAGGAGCGGGATGACGATATTAGGATTTTTGCTGCCGGCGGTGGTGAAGGCGATGGGAAGGAAGTTGCTGTTGCTGTAAGTATATAAAAATTTCAAATCCCCTTTTTTTTTTTAAAAAAAAACAATTATGCAGTTCAATTTCCAAATCCCTAATTTTGTTTGTGTTTTCCCCAATTTATTACTTCTTTCTCCATTTTACAATTTCCTAATGTATTCATTCTCTTTCTTTGGATTTCATTCTTCATCAATATCTCGGAAAAGGTTGGTCTCTCCGGCTAAAATTTTGCTAAATCTTATCCTACGAAAGGTTAATCTTTTGTCTATTTTCTATGTGTTACCTCTTTTTCCATTCAGAAGGTGGAATGTTCTACCTGTCAACTGGATTCAGTGCTTCTAACCACAAAAACAAATTAAAGTGTGCGAAGCCTTAATGTGTCAAGCATGAACAACTTTCCCCATGTATTGTAGTCACCTGTTTTACTGGTTTTAAGCCACTACACGCAATTATTCACTGCTTTGTCAGGGGAAAGCTTGATCGATTTGACCAATTATGTAAATGTAATTGTTGATCGTCTTGAAGTGATATAAAAGAAATCATATGAGAATGTCCAGTATGTGAGTGAGTTCTGTCACTATGCTTTACTTATGGAGCATGGTGTTAGTGATAGATTATTAATATGACAAGTCTCACTGACCCGTTCTGTAATTTCACTTTTTTGTTCTCATCCTTCATTAGTTGAATGGTTAGAGGTTTTGCAGGGAGTCTACTGAAATGTGATTACGTGATACTTATAACTGACTACGGAGTATGATTTTGTATCAAATTGGTGATTTCACCCTAATTTGATGTGATCTTTCAGCTTCTTTCGGTGTACATGGCTTCTGGTTCTCAAAAAGTTTTATTTCTGCTACTAAAAAGTTTTACTGAATATAATACATGCCTTCTTTCTCATAGACAACTTTTGACCCTTCTGTTCGGCCCTTCTGGTTTGCAGCTGACAAATATTTCCCACGTTAGGGATCTGTCATCTATACTTACAAAGGCAGTTGAGAATCCAGATGCTGCCAGAGGTAACATATTCAACTGTGTTAGTGACCGTGCTGTGACTCTAGACGGAATGGCCAAATTATGTGCCAAGGCTGCAGCTTGCGGTTGACATCGTGCATTATGACCCAAAACTTATTGGCAAAGTGATACCAAGATTCCGCAATATGGTACTCTCTCACACACACACACACCAAATTTGGGGCCTGTGCAAGTCGATTCTGTTTCGACAAACCTTATGCCATGTTATTGTAAATGTTCTTTCACGCCGATAAAATGTATTCTCTCCATCCCAAAATACCAAAATAAATGACCCTTTTACATTCATTTTAGGACAAAAATGGTCAAGCAATTTGGGACAAAGGGAGTGACTCATAATATTATAAGATGTAACTCATGTATTATACAAGTCGAACAGTTGTTCAATTCGATTGCGCTGGCCCCGGATCCCTCTTTCACTCCCCCCCCCTCCTTGGGGTCTAATAATATTGATAAGTTCTTTGTTATGTTGCAGCACTTCTACGCGGAGCCAAGAGATGCTAAGGAGATTCTGGGGTGGGAGGCAAGTACATTGTTTCTTGGATTTCTTGCTTATCAATTATCGAACAGGTATTGTCACTTTCAGTAGCAGCGTGTCTTTCACTCTCTGCTGCACTGGTACCAACAATAAAAAAAAGAAGGTTATTTTTTCTTTTTAACAGAATGTCAACTCCCCAAAAGTGTAACTAATCACCATTATTACTCAAGAATGCTTGGTAACAGGTACCCAACAACAATGTCAAGTAATCGGAACATTCTTCTCAACAAAATTAAATCATAATCATCAAAACAGCATACCCAATTGCCTAAGCAATCATTTTAATACCACAACACAAAAACCCCAAATAGATAAACAATTAAATGAATAGAATTCCCTTCAAGGTTCAATCAATTTGAAATTTTATGAACTTGGCAGTGCCGAAAATGATGGGCAAGGGATCACATGGCTTGAAGGGTTTGTCTCTTTACTCTGTGTATGTAACTTTTTTTTATTCGTTGTTGTTGTTTGGGTAGAACTTGAATACCCATGCATGTTATTGTTTTTTATTGCGATGTCTTTTATCTAGGAAATTCAAGAAAGTATTTCGTCATTCATTTTGGGACCAAGGGAATAAAACTTTATCTTGATGCTGCATATAGAGTATATTACATTGATGCTGGTCAAGAGGAAGTGTACACAACAAATTTGTGCAAGAAATTTGTTTGCGTGTAAATATAAATTTTTGTTGTTTTTTTTCTTGAGCTAAGGCATTATTTCCCCCCTTTTGTACTTTTTTCCTTTATGTTTGTGATATTAATAAAATTTAGGGGGCCTTGCCCTTTTCGATCGATTAAAAGAAAAAATAATTTTTTTTCTGCCGTTCATGCAATTTTGATTTTACTGCAAAATAGTGTAGCTTGATGAACATGCGATGTACATAGTTTTTGTTACATGTTGGTTCATACGTCAGACTTTGGTCCACTTCAGATAATGTGGTTTTTTTCACATACTTCTCCATCTTTTGTTTTATTAAGATTAGTGAAAGGATGAACTTTGTAAAGGGATTGAGCATTTGTGAGTAAAGTGGATGTGATATGCATATTATCCCAATGAAGAATGAGAATTAATTGCAAGCAACTCCTCACCATAGACAATGTGATTATTTAAATAATATGGGTTTCTAATTTAGGCCTTCCTCTATAAACCAACATTTTTAATGGTATTCTCAAAGTTTGGCCTTCTAAGGAGATGATAGGAAGGTGGAGTTGATCTCTTTGATTATAATTTCATTGTATTAGTAAGTACATTTTGTCCATGAAATTTCAAGAGGGCATAGGTCTTTCTTGAAACTTGGTGGTTAACTTTGAGTGTTCACACTGTGTTCTTGACTTAAATTTTTTGTGTTCTTGATTTAAATAATGCAGCATGTAACATTTCATTTGATGGACAATCACTTTAGTTTTCTGAACCTGATTATGGTACTTTTGATATATAGGTGAACTTTTTATTTTTTTTTGTTTTAATGTTCCAATACATATACAACCAGCAGTGAGGAATGGTGATGTTTGGCTAATATATTCATCAAAGCTTTCAAGCTGGGTTGCTAGAGGTAAGGATGCACTTGGGGCTACATCCCAAGAATTCTGAAATTTTTGCAGCTTGAATGAGTTTTGAAGATCATGTTTGGCCTTGGTTTTGTTGGGTATCGCTAATCATTGTAAAGCCTCTGTTTTGGGATGATCTGTTTGTTAAGAAGATTTGATTTATTTGATGAGGAATGTGAATTAGATCGCATCAGGTTGATGAGGAATGTGAATTAGATCGCATCAGGTTCTCTTCTATGTTATGGCATATCTTATGCTTTTATGTTTTGTTCGCTCATTGCAGTTGAAGAAGTATTCGCACGAATTTTATTGTTAACAAATATCGAAAGTTGTTTCTATATTATTTCTCTAAATAACTTATAACTTATTATTGTTTGTCTTCAAATAATTGAAGCCTGTTTTTAGTTTCAGTGCCTCTTTTGAGAATGCCCTTAGTCATTTTCGTTTATTTTTCAAGTTTTTAAATTGTCATAGATTTCTACGTAAAGGGTAACCAAGGATGTAAGGCATAATTGATGTACATTGATAGTCAGGCATAAGACAACTCATGGAGAAGCTATTTTATTTTACTTATCATTTTTCCACTGCTTACCTTTTTGTACTGACCCGTGCCAAATCTACTTATCATTTTTTCACTTCTTATCTTTTTGTACTGACCCGTGCCATTGGCACGGGCTTTTGAGTACTAGTCTATAATACAATAGAGGTCAAATCTAACCGCCACACAAAGAGTGGCTCAGATTTGATCTCGCAAAAGATAAAAAGCGGCCTAGATTTAAAGTTGGAAAAAATAAAAAAAAAACTCTCCTACACCGGTTACTAACTGATGTAAATAATTAATAATTTTTATTAACAAAATTGAATTTTACCATGTTGACAGAGTAAAAATAATTATTAATTTTAAGTATTAAGCTAAATGGTGAATTTACTAACAAATATTTTTTTATTATATTAGATTAAATATATTAAAACTTATTCTGAAAAATTTATAATATAAATATGACGTCAATATGTTTTGATTTCTTCCTTCTTATAGAAAATATAATGGAGGCAGTGGATCACAAATAATTTTATTATTTTTTTTTATGAAAAATGAAAACCTAAAAAAATAAATTCAAATACTATAATTTAGTTTTATTAAAAAAGAAAATGAAAATTTTTCATTACTCTAGAAAAATAATTCATTATTATATTAGATTATTATTTTGTAGTGACTATAATATCTCCTTAAGATATATCATAAACTCCATAAAAAGGATAATTTTGTCAATTTAATGACCGTATAAAAATTAAAGAAATATAAAAATTAAAGAAATGATGAATTCCCCCCCCCCTCCACAACCCCACACCACCCCCTAAAAGAACACATTCTACTCACTATCATTTTTCTACCTAGCTTAAGATATATATCATGGATATCTTTTTTTAAGGGACAATTTGATCATTTCACATGACAATTTGATCATCTTACAATCTATAATACAATAGAGGGGTGTTTTAACCGCCTCTTAGCTTTACATAAAGAGGGGCTACGATTCATTCTTGGGAATTTACTTCAATGGCTCAGATTAAGGGGCGGTTATTTTCCCCTATCAGTCGGCAGCTAAGTAACTGCTAATAACCTCCCATACACATTCCTAACGGAGCAGAGAAGGTATCAGAGAGAACAAATACACATTCCTAAGGGAGCAGAGAAGGGATCAGGAAGAAAATAAAACAGAGACAAAATCTCATTGCTACTTCAGTTTCCATCTCATTGCTACTCAGTTCAGCGCCTTTCGAATTTTAGGTACGCATCACTCTCTCATTCTTTTATTAAGCAACGATTGTGTTAAATAATGTTCTATTAATCTTTGTTTTCTATGCTAAGTATTCATGTTCTGTTAATCTTTGTGTTCTGTATGTTTAACCTTGATAAAAACACATTTTTTGTAAAATTTATTTAAAATTAAAGTATCAAACTTTATACATATAAATGATTAAGATACCATCATCAAGCTCCCAGAGAAAAAAAAACACCTTATTCATCCATGGAACCCAAATGCTAGGAAAGTTATTACCTGTTTGAGCCCGCTCCGTTTACACCAATCCGGCCGCAATCCGTTTACCCCAATCCGCCCGCAATTCGGCTTTCAATCCGTCCGCAATTCGCCCCCCCTTCACTCCGCTGCACTCCGCCCGCCTGGATCCGCCATGGCTGCAACATTGATTGTTGTTGTTCATGAAGAAGAGAAGAAGAAGAAGTGGGGGTGAAATTGCGGGTGGATTAGCGTCGCTCCATACTTCCATCTACCAGTGCTGTTGACGAGGGAGCAAATCGGAGGAATCATCGGCTGCGGAAGGAGTAACCACCCTTAGAAACTTCCCGTGCCTCCGTCGCCCTCATTCTCGCCGTGGCTGATTTCGGCGGAGGGCTTGGGTGAGTGAAGAAGAAGGCGAGCGAATAGAGAGAGAAGGAAGGGCGCTGGAGTGGAGGTGGAGGTAAAAGGGTAGGGTGGGATGGGCTTTGATGGGAAGGCTTTTGTTAAGGTTAGGCTGGGCTGGGCCGGTTAGATGTGCTGGGTATTGGGCTGGGCCGTTTAGGTTAGTGATGTATTCCTCCAGTCCCAACAATTGAATATCTACATAATTTAACTTTTGCTTTAGTAAATATGAGAATTTTAAGATATTTATTTTGGGACGGAGAAAATATGTTATATACTATGCCTTATTTTATTTTTTTCAATTTTTAACACAATTTTATGTTCAATACTTTATTAGATATATCAAGACATATGTTGTTAGTTCTAAATGATAATTGTTTGTTCTTAGTTTTTTTTTTGAGTTAAATTCTTTCATTGTTTTTATGTATTTATTTACGACTAGACTATCCGTCTGTAATATATTTTTTCCACCATCATATACCCGTGTAAGGAGGGTTGTCCTTAATTATTCATTTATGCCCATTTGAAGGAGTGCCGAAAGACTTTCAAGACTATGAATTCAAGACAAGTTTAATTGGATCATTTTATAACAATAGTGTAATCATTGTTCTAATATGTGTCAACGCATATGTTGTTAGTTCTAAATGATAATTGTTTTTTTTTTTTTTTTTTTTTGAGTTAAATTCTTTCATTGTTTTTATGTATTTAGGAAAAAACGCAAATGGTTCAAACTTAAAATAATCCATACTGACTCGTGCCAGTGGCACGGGCTAGAATACTATCTATAATACAATAGAAGGAGGTATTAACTGCCAAACACACAAAGCTTCAATTAGCATCAATTCTGTTTGGGCTTCATTCACATTTATTAATATACAAATGTGAAAGATGTGCAAGTTATTTTGGATTTCTTTTGTTCTTTATTTACAAATCATGTTCGCATTTATTTTAGCATTTGGGTTTAGTATTTGTTAAGGAATGCATTGAGTTGATTTAGTGACCTTAGAATGAGAAAAAACAAATTCTGGTAGTGAAACTTTTACACTGTGTTTGTTATATTGCAACTAAACTATCTTCACATGATAATTAACTACACTCAGATGAATAACCATAACCTTAGAATGAGAAAACGAATTCGGTAGTGAAACTTTTACACTGTGTTTGTTATATTGCAACTAAACTATCTTCACATGATAATTAACTACACTCAGATGAATAACCATAACCTTAGAATGAGAAAAAACAAATTCAGGTAGTGAAACTTTTACACTGTGTTTGTTATATTGCAACTGAACTATCTTCACATGATAATTAACTACACTCAGATGAATAACCATAAGAAGGTTATTTTTTATTTGAATGTTGATTTAGATAGTGTTTTATACTATAGATTTACAAGTTGTGTTTATTTTTATAGGTTTGAAAAAAATGAACAATCAAGGAACATTGAATATTTATGGATATGGTGATTCGGCTCTAAGTGAAACAGTAAGTTAATATTTTACTATTACTATTTTATTGTAAATATTTGTTTTTATAATATGTGATATGTAATTGTGATAATAATGTGATTTTTAGATTGACATTTTGCGAAGAAACAATGTCTCGATTGTCATGCGAGAACCTTTTGAACACGATGAAATGATAAGGGTAAACATTTGATGTTAAATTAAGTTTTTTTTTTTTAAACGAATATATATAGATTTTTTGACTAATATTTAGAATTCATTATTAGGATCAAAATCGACTAACCAACCTACCGACAGTTGCATTGCCCCCACTGGTATTTAATTCATTTCAGTTTAAATATTTAGTATTGTTTATTTATAATTTCAGTTTAAATATTTATTATTGTTTATTTATATTTATAATTTGATATGGATGCATGTAATTTAATTTTATTTATTATAATTCTATCAAATTATGTCAACTTACTTACCACTTCAATAATTATTTTATCATCATTTTCAAATATTTTAATCATATATTTGTAGTCATGGGATGAGTGCGTGAAAGAATATAGACGCTTGCACAAACCTCCGACAATGACTTGGAATGGGCATAATAAGGTATTATTATTATTATTTTAATTATTATAATGTTAATTTCATAAAAATATATTGATTTCATTTTTTATTTATTTCAGGTGCTTTTACGTAAACGTACCTGGCCAATGTCTGTTTCGATTGAGACAACATCTTTACTTCAACTGGTTAAAAATCTATATGTTAATTAGATGTTAATTTGTGTGTTTTCTTTTTGTAAACAACTTTTATTGTGTATTATAAACAGTTTAAAATTACATTTAAAACATCATATAGTTAGCATGCGATTTCAGTTTTCCCACATCTTTCTCTTTCCATACTGTCTGCCTTTCCGTACTGACCCGTGCCAATGGCACGGGCTTTTGTGTACTAGTAAACCTACAAAAAAGCTACAATTGAATATCAATATCATTCATTCATATACTTTTGTGTGGTCATTAGTTAAGCCACTTAGATCCAAATTGTTTCTGTTCGATGGGCCAGTACGTGGTTGTCAAGCTAAAATTTATCGACTTAGTTTATTATATCGCTAATGCACGGTGTCTATTTAGTGTAGAAAGGGGCAAATGCGGGTCGAATTCCACGAGTACAATGTTACTATATGTAATACTTGCTTTTATGTAATATAAATAAATAAAATATGATTGGGGGAGAATTGTTGTGTCAAATATCTAGAAACAAATACAAATTACTCTAACTTTTAATTAAACTCTATATAATGAAGATATTCTCGGGATTGAAAATTAAACAATATGCAATCATCAAATAAATCATGTTTTTATATATTATTCATGTCATAAATCAAGGATGATATGATAAGTTGTGCTAACTACTCACGATTAAGACCTAGCACACGTATTTTAAAACTAACACGGCCTATCTATCGAGGGTTCCGTACATTATTCAAAATTCATTAAAGTTCATGTTAATCCCACGTATTTTCCACTAAAGGATCATTCATATACTATTAAACTACTCTCGTGATTAATGGTGTTCTAGTTCAATTTATATGGTTCCGTTAATCAAGATTAACCGCTAAGTCCATCTCTTTATTAACTGAAATCATACAAATAAGTACGTCTCCCTACTGTAAGCTTTAAGAAAAATAAAAAGAGAAATGATTTGACATGGAGAGAAGAAGAGAAACATGAATTATAAAGATAAACACATATATAATTGTCGAGTTTCCAACCCCAAGAATTAGTGGGATTACTCACTAGCCATTGAAATTATGAAGACAAGAAAATAAATCTAAAACATGAAATAATAGATAAAGGTAGAGATACTTATTCTTTTAAGTAAAAGAGATAAAATGGTTGGGAAGAAATTTTCAATACTTGTATTATTTCAATCTTCAAAATAGTATCTAAAAAACACTCAATAAACTCATAAAAGTTTGGAATGAATAGAAATTAATTGATGTTATGAAATATCTATAGTATAAATAAGAACTGTCCACCTCATCCCATGAACAGTACAATGAACAGTTTCATAAGCCAAATTTCCCATTTTGCCCTCACTAAGTTGTCCCTTTCCCATTTTGCCCTTAAAAAAAATTAATTAAAAAAAAAAACACGTGTCCTTGGACACGGGCTTTTACTAGTAAATCTATACTAGAGTATGTTTACAATGTTCCTGGATATTTGGATCTGACACAAACAATGTTTATTTATAGGCATAAGAGCCAATAGTTGAGACTCTTCAATAAGCTTCTTTCAAAAGCTATCTTGAAAAGGCACCTCTTTGACTTAACAGTAGGCACCTCTTTGGATCAAAAATTGATGAACTTTGGAAGAAAAGTTTTAAGTCGAAAGCCTTTTTAAATGGGACGGATGAAATGATTCACTAACGGAAAGGATTAAATTTTTCAACTTAGAAAATATTAATTGATACTCAATTTGAATCAAAAATGGAATCGCCTAGTTTAAGTGGAAAATCAAGGCTAGAAAAAATGGAAATCACCTTAAAAAGGGATAACGCCACAAGTCCTTGAAGACATTTTAAAAAAGTAACACATTGCATCTTTTTATTACAAAATCACACTTTACTAATGATTTATGCATTTTGATTTTTGAGTGCAGAGCTTTAACAAGACGTATGCACATTTTTTATTTAACTAGCCTTGAAAGTGGAACGGGTAGAGGTAATGATTCAAAAAGTGCATCAAGTGAAGAATTTTTAGGACGTAAATTAAAATCTAAGTACGTTGAACAATTCAAGCGAAATTTTCAAAAATAACTTTTTATTAAAAACTTTTAAGTGGAAAAAGTCAAACCAAGTGTCCAATGAAAAAAAAATCATAGATCAAGAATGTTTTTCAAGATACGCTTTATTAACTCTATATAAATTTATGATTTTTTATCTATTTTCAAATATATCCTTAGTTTCCTTTTCTAAAATTTTCAAATGATAAAAGATGTGGATATAAAGGATAGAAAAAAAAAAGATTTTCGAGGCAACTAGTTGGCAATGAACGAAATATATATATATATATATATATATATATATATATATATATATATATATATATATATATATATATTATTTATTTATTTATTTGGAAAGAAAAACATGCTCTACATTACTATGCATATATCGAAAAAAAGTAAAATGTGCAACTAAGTTACATGCATATATTAGAAAGAAGAAAACATGAAATTTAAACTAATGCATAAATAAAAGTAACTCATGAAATTTAAACTAGCATGCATCTAATGAAAATGCAAACTAAAAGTGGATATATAGTCCTCCCCACACTTAAAATAAACATTGTCCATAATGTTTAAAGTAGATAATAAAATAAATGGGGGCGGGGGAAATAGAAGAAAAAAAAAACAAAAATATAAACGATTGAATGCAATTATTGAAATAGTAAACTGATGTCCCCGATAACGTCGCCAAAAATTTGTCAATCAAAAATCTATCGTCTTAGTTTATTATACCGGAAGTGCATGGTGCGTATGTAGTATAGAAAGGGGCAAATGCGGGTTGAATCCCACAAGTACAATGTTACTATATGTAATACTTGCTTTTATGTAAAATAAATAAATAAATAAAATATGATTGGGGGAGAATTGTTGTGTCGAATATCTATAAACAAATACAAATTACTCTAACTTTGAATTAAACTCTATATGATGAAGATATTCTCAGGATTGGAAATTAAACAATATGCAATCACCAAATAAATCATGCTTTTATATAGTATTCATGTCATAAATCAAGGATGATATGCTAAGTTGTGCTAACTACTCACGATCAAGGCTTAGCACACGTATTTTAATACTAACACGACCTATCTCTCGAGGGTTCGTACATTAGTCAAAATCCATTAAAGTTCATGTTAATCCCACGTATTTTCCACTAAAGGATCATCTATGTGCCATTAAACTACTCTCGTGATTAATTGTGTCCAGTTCAATTAACATGGTTCTGTTAATTAAGATTCACCGCTAAATCCATCTATTGATTAATTAAAATCATACAAATAAGGATGTCTCACTATTGTAAGCGTTAAGAAAAATAAGAAGAGAATTGATTTGGCATGGAGAAGAAGAGGAGAAACATGAATTATAAAGATAAACATATAATTGTCGAGTTTCCAACCCCAATAATTAGGGGGATTACTTACTAGCCATTGAAATTATGAAGATAAGAAAATAAATCTAAAACGCGAAATAATAGATAAAGGATAGAGATACTTATTCTTGTAAGTAAAAGAAAGACAATGGTTGAAAAGAAATCTTCAATACTTGTATTACTTCAATCTTCATAATAGTATCTCAAGAACACTCAATAAACTTATAAAAGTATGGAATGAATTGAGAATAATTGATGTTATGAAATAAATACAAATCTATACTAGAGTATGTTTACAATGTTCCTGGATATCTGGATCTGACCCTAACAATGTTTATTTATAGGCATACGAGCCAAGAGTTAAGACTCTTCAAGAAGCTTCTTCCAAAGGCTATTTTGAAAAGGCACCTATTTGACTGAACAGTAGGTGCTCGGCCGAGTCAAGGGTGGTGCTCGACCGAGCATCAGCTGGTTTGGACTGATTTTACATTTTTTTTATTATTTCAGGCATTCTTTCTTGATTTCCTTTAATCCTTCTTCTTTACAAGCCTCTTTTCGTGTTGTTTATACACCAATAATGTCCCAAATTCCTGTCTATCCACAAAACAAATCATCAAGCATAATATCCGCGAGATCAATTAAATAAATGAGCTAAATTAAACTAAAATGAACTGAAACTTTTTTAAATGATGCAAAAACTAGACAATAAATGACTATAAAATAGTCATTTATCAGTGTTGCTTATTTAGCGGATCGGGTATTTGGGCTCGAGTCTTTAAAAATGGTATCAGAGCGGAACCCAGGCCGTAAGGTTTGCAAGCTCACCCCGGGGTACGATCTGTTGGTGTGATGCCCTAGGCTTTAGTTATGTTTAACTGAAAAACCGTTATGTATCATCTTTATCGTTTATGTTTATTATTTGATTATTATATAGTTTGCATATTTGTTTATAATAATCTCTGTCCCTAATTATTAAGAGAATAAATTAGTATAATTGTCAATGGATAATCATGTGATGATTATATGCATAAGAGATGCACATTGAAATTATGGGTACTTGTTAGAGAACAAGTGACTGGACATGACCCGCATGAGATTTATGTCATGGTCAAATGTCATACTTAAATCTCATACGGTTACTTCATTTATTTCCTAGACCTAAGATTATCGTAACCTTACATATGATGAAAGTCATGTTTGATTTTAGTCAAACGATATCTTAACACGATATCTATAAAGACTATCATTGGCATGATCGGATTCATGATGGGAAGGATGATAAGTCAAGAAGGAATTTGTCCCTCGGAAGAGAGATGTTATGCTTGGGCCCTCGATGAGTGATAATGATGAAAGTGTATGGCCGTACCCCAATATGATTGGAATTATCATTATACTCAAGAATCGAGAAAGCATTGAACAATAACAAGTTGACAAGGACCATGACTTGTGTTCAAATATAACATCGTGAGACAAAGGGATAAATGGAAGTACACCATTGGAAACGTGAACTCTTACGTTGCATTATTTGGGTAGACATAATGGCTTGCTAGAGTCCGCTTATGTCTTATGAGGTTCGATATGATCGAACTCATTGCCAACATAATGTAATCCTATTGGGTCACACACAACTAGAATGAATTGGTTAAACCGGAGGAAGAATAGTTGAGAGTTTCTGTATCTGGCTATATATACCGCGCGACATATCAAGCCAATGGCTTGATATACCGCGCGACATAATAGGCCAGTACGCGGTTTGACAGCCTGTCTCTCCTAATTCGATTAGAAGAGATATTTACACTATTGTAGTATAAATACAAGGGTTCTGTCAGACCTAAAAGCCTAGCCGAAATTTTAAAGCAAAATTCACAATCAAATTCTCTCAATATTCTTCAAGGTTTAGATCTAGCAATCAACAAGAAATTGTTCTTGGATTCATTCAAAGGTGTGGATACCAAAAGAGGGTCTTCGCTCGTTCATCGATCAAGGCCTAGAGTTCAAGCAAGTTGAAGAACGAAGTTTGTGATTCGATATCACATAATCAAATCGTTCGATAGCTCAAGACCGGAAAGCGTTTCAAGGTTGGTTTAATTCTATCTCATAGGTATTCAAATTAATTGTATAGAACGGATCCTAGGGATTCTTGGGTTTTATGTTTTAATGCTTAATTCCGCTGCGCATGGACCCGTAAAACCCAACAGTGGTATCAGAGCCCCGTTCGTATGGTTAAGTTTGAATTAACATGCTAGATTTAAGATATAAATTGTTTATATGCTTATTGCATGTTTTGAATGTGATAGAATTTTTAATTGTTTATGTGAAACAATGTGAAAATCGTTTCGAATTATCTTGAATTAAATCTGTAAAAAGGATGTTTTACGTGATTTAATTACATGTAATCTGTATTGGTTCGAACTGAAATCCTGTTACTTGGCCGCTTATGTCGCGCGACATGTTGAGCCATGTGGATTTCAGCTAAGCGGCTGTTACGTCGCGCGACATATCAAGCCTCCGTCGATGTTGTCACGCGACATAATAAGCCAAAACCGGCGTAATCAGTTTGTTCATTTTTTCGCTATTCTGTGATTGTGTTTACAATCTGATATGTATATGAAAATCTGGATGTTATAAAATAGAGTTTATAAGTCCGCGATAGATTGATTCATTGATATACATGATTAATTGATTAAAATATGATTTTAATAATTATTGCTATGTATATGAAAAATCTGGATGTTATAAAATTGAGTTTATAAGTCCATGCTAGATTGATTCATTGATATGCATGATTAATTGATTAAAATATGATTTTAATAATTATGGCGATGCATGAATTATTTGTTCTTAAGTGTTAAGAATTTTATTAGATGTTTAGTTGAAACATTGAATTGTGATTTCCTAAAATGTTTAGTTGAAACATGATATTTAGTTTCCTAATATGTTTAGATTTAGACATTGTAAATTTTGGATCTTATGATTGTTTATGGAAACAAGTCATAAATACGCGAAATTTAAAAGGAAACTAATTGTTTATAAAAGGTAGTGATTATGTTGCCAAATCGTAGTTGATTTCTAATTGTGCATGACTAGGAGAGTTACGTCTAAGGAAGAGTTGGTACTTAAGTAGTCCTTGTGGCTCACCTATCTTCCCCGGGAACTTACCTGGTGCATGATTATGACTATCTTTGCCGATATGCTTATAATCTACCTTAAAGAACCTTCATTTAACTTTTAAGTTCTTTATGCCAATCCATGATTTAAACACTTGAGACCACTCGGATAGTTTTGGGTGGGCTTGCCATAGCAAGGTGCTTTGATTCTATTCCGTTTGCGAGCAAGATGAGGAAATGGTGGTTCCTATACGTTTAAAATGGATGAACTTAATTGGGTTATCAAAATGGTTTTGGACCCAAGGCATAAGATGAGATTAAAATATGCTTAGACATATGATGTCTTAAATAAATCTCATAAAAGATCCTAAGAGTCATATATGATATGATTGATGTTTTCTACCTAATTAGTTTGATCTTGAGCGGTGCGCCATAGCGTACTTGAGATCAAATTAAAGATGGATCTTAGTCCTAAGAGTCATATACGATATGATTGATGTTTTTCTACCTAATTAGTTTAATCTTGAGCGGTGCGCCATAGCGTACTTGAGATTAAATTAAAGTTGGATCTTAGCCCATTAAATGCATATTATGCTTATTAGCATTGGAAGGTGTATGATTTAGTGGGAGTATTTGTAAAATACATTATTTGCTCTTAAATGATAAATGTGTTGATATTGATATGTGTTCATATAATTTGTATATTTTGTTGTAGAAATAGCATTACATAATGATAATTGCGATTCGTCCTTATGAAGGACAAAGTTCGAAAGGAACGATACATTTAATTCTGATTGGATCAGAAACCTAAAGAATGGTTCTTGGGTAAATGTAATGTACGTTCTTGACGAATTCGTTCCTCTACCGAACCCATAGCAAATATTGCAAAGGGCAAATAAGGAAGCAACATTAGAAACATAGTGATGATTCGACAATATTGCTTGCCTTGTATTTGCCACCATGGTTGAAGGCTCTTATGAAGAACCTTGAGCACATGATAACTATTCTTTTTGTTATAGCATAACGCAAAAAGGAAATGTTCCAAGTGCAAGCTAGGCAAAAGATATATGTTGTGGTGAAAGCTCTTAATTCATATGATGAAATAAGGAGCAATCCGCGAATTGTGTTAATGGTTAACACAAGAAAGGGTTCACAGCTAGGCAAAAGATATATGTTGTGGTGAAAGCTCTTAATTCATATGATGAAATAAGGAGCAATCCGCGAATTGTGTTAATGGTTAACACAAGAAAGGGTTCACAAAGGAAGGAAAAGTAGGTAAAGCAAAAGTTGCTAAACCTAGGACAAAAGTTGTCAAAACCGAAGAGGCTAAACCCAAAGTGTCTCAAAAGGATGCAATTTGCTATCATTGCAATAAGATTGTCATTGGAAGCAAAGTTGCAAGGCTTATTAGGAAGGCCTAAAAGGTGAAGAAGGGCAATATGATTGCTACTACTTCAAGTATCTATATGATAGATATTTTCCTTTCGACTTCTTGTTCTTGGGTATATGATACCGGATTGGATCTCACATTTGTTTAAATGTGCAAGGAACAAAGAATAGAAAGCTACTCAAATAAGGTAAATTAAACCTAAGCATGGGAATGGAGCAAGAGTTGCAACATTAGCCATAAGGGACTTATGAAGTCACTTTACCTTGTGAAGTAGTACTTGTTTTGAACAAGTATGACTACGTTCCGATTTGAGTAGGAGTATTATTTCGTTTCTTAAATGGATGATGAAGGATATAATTTTCTTATTTTCAATAAGAAGTTTTATATTTATTTAATAATATGTCTTATTGTAATGCATATGTCATTAAATGATCTTCATATCCTTGATGATGAGAAACAAAATAATATTGAAGATATCTATGATATAAATGGGAAATCTAAACCGAACAATATGAACAAAGCGTTTATATGGCATTGCCGGCTTGGTCAAATAAATAAGAAACATATATCTAAACTCCATTAACATGGACTTTTAGACTCATATGACCATGAATCATTTGAGGAATGTGAATCTTATTTATTGAGATTATCGACCAAACCACCCTACACTAAAGTAGTGGGAGGGCTAGTGACTTATTGGTCATTATACATGAGATGTATGTGGACCATTAAGAAGCATTGCTAGGGGAAGATTTCGGTATTTCATCACATTTCGCTAAAGACTTATCTAGATATGACTATGTCTATCTGATGAAGTCCGAAGGTGAATCGTTTGAGATGTTTTGAACATTTCAAAGATGAAGTACAAAACAACTTGGTAAAACTGTTAAGTACTTCGATTAGATCGAGGTAATGAATATTTGAGCCAAGAGTTTGACAATCATCTCAAAACTATGAAATCGTTTCAAAGTTGACTCCAACCGGAACACCACATTGTATGGTGTGTCTGAAAGGAGGAATTGAACCTTGTAGGACATGGTTCGTTCGATGATGTGTCAATTAGACTTTCTATTTCCTATTTCCTTTTGAGGATATACATTAGAAATAATGCGGTTACACTGAATCGAGTCCCTACTAAATCGGTTCCTAAGGCCCCACATGAGATGTGGCATGGAAGAAAAATTAGTTTGACTTTCATGAAGATTTGGGGTTGCGAATCTTATGTAAAGAGACTTGTCTCTTATAAAGTTAGCACCAAATCTGACAAGGTTATTTTCGGAAATTAATCTTACAACCGCTTAGAGAACAAAATGTTTGTTGCTCTATACGATTCGTTTCTTGAAAAATAGTTTCTCAATAAAAGAATCTAGTGGGAGTAAAATTAATCTTGAAAGAAGTTCAAGAACCCGAAAATAATATGGAACCAAGAGTAGAGACAGAACCAAGTTCACAAAGGAGTTGTGAAACCGGTTCAAGATGCACAAGTCCATCGTAGATTGGATAGGTTACGATCCGAACTCAAGAAATAGTGATTTCTCGTTGCAGAAAGTGATGAAGTGGAAGTCATTGAGAATGACGATCCCACTTGCTATCAAGAGGCGATGTCCTCTCCTAATTTGGATAAATGGTTAGGAACCATGGAATCCAAATTACAATCCATGTTTAACAATCAAGTTTGGAACTTGATTGGGCTACCTAAAAGTGTAAAAACTAAAGGGTGCAAGTAGGTCTTCAAAGACCAACATGGATGTGAAGGTGTATACTTTTATGACTAAGGATTGTAGCAAAAGGACTTAGGTTAATTCATAGTATTGACTATGTTGAAACCTTTTCCGCCAGTTACAATGTCGATGTCTGTTAGAATTTCAATTGCCATGATCGCATATTGTGACTATGTGATATGACAAATGGATGACAAACGACTTTCTTTAAATGGAAAGATTATTAAGGATGTGTAAAGTACACAACCCGAATAGTTTGTCGATCCAAGAAACTCTAATAAAGTATGCATGTTGCAAGGATCCATGAGATGGATTGAAGCAAGCTTCAAGGAATTGGAATCTTTGTTTTGATGAATTGGTCAAAGAGTTTGACTTTATCAAGTACAAAGATGAACCTTGTGTATGCATGAAATTCAGTGGGAGCATGGTGTTATTTCTATTGTTTATTACAATAATATCTTACTCATTTGAAAAACAAGTTCCGACACTCAAGACTCGTTAAGTCTTGGTCAAGGAAAGGTTTCTCAATGAAAGATATGGGTAAAGCCGCTTACATCCTTGGCATCAAGATCTATAGAGATAGATCTAGAAGGATAAATTGGTTTGAGTCAAAGTGTTCACATTAACAAGATTCTTAGAAGAGTCTAAGAAAAGTGGCTTGTCAATGGGTCATGGTATTTTCTCTTAAGCAATACTCATTGTCTTATGACAATTGATGAGCAAAAGGGAATGAATGAAGTTCCATATGCTTCGGCATTTGGATCTCTGTCATGTATGCCATGATTTGTACTAGACTCGACGTCTCGTATGCTATAAGCATGATGAGTCGATACCAATCTGATCCTGTTGAGAACCAATGGATGGCAGTCAAGATGATCCTAAGTACTTAAGAAGAACTAAGGATACGTTCTTGGGATTTGAAAGATTGGAAGTTAATCTTGTTGTAAGGGTTACAAAGATGCTAGCTTCCAAACTGACAAAGTTATTTTTAAAATCGCAATTAGAATTTGTGTTTGTGCTTATT
Source organism: Adenophora triphylla var. japonica (assembly GCA_022495995.1). Classification (NCBI taxonomy): domain Eukaryota; kingdom Viridiplantae; phylum Streptophyta; class Magnoliopsida; order Asterales; family Campanulaceae; genus Adenophora; species Adenophora triphylla. Next base: position 109,255 of record JAFEMH010005558.1, on the reverse strand, counting down.
AGAGGTGCAGTTTTGATTGGAAGAGTTCCAAGCATAAATTGTAGCCGATTCTACTACTAAGGCCATACTTTAGCAACATATGATGTAGCTGAAAGAGGCAGTTTGGATCAAAAGTTCATTTAGTATTTTGGAAATACTTCAAGTGTTTTTCCAAGTATCACTAATTGGTGAAACTTTTGTTATGACAATAGTGGTGCCACTTGTGCAAACAATGGAACCAAGGTCACAACAGTGATCCAAACACTCACTTAGACGTTCTTCGAGGAATTCATAAAGAATGAGAAGACGTTAAAATATACAAAGTATCAGCCGATGATGACATAAGGGATTCACTTACAAAGACACTCGCATAGGCAGAAGCATGATGGGCATGTTAGATCCATGAGTATTCGATACATAAATGGAGCCTAGTGCAAGTGGGAGACTGTTGGTGTAATGCCCTAGGCTTTAGTTATGTTTAACTGAAAAACCGTTATGTATCATCTTTATCGTTTATGTTTATTATTTGATTATTATATAGTTTGCATATTTGTTTATAATAATCTCTGTCCCTAATTATTAAGAGAATAAATTAGTATAATTGTCAATGGATAATCATGTGATGATTATATGCATAAGAGATGCACATTGAAATTATGGGTACTTGTTAGAGAACAAGTGACTGGACATGACCCGCATGAGATTTATGTCATGGTCAAATGTCATACTTAAATCTCATACGGTTACTTCATTTATTTCCTAGACCTAAGATTATCGTAACCTTACATATGATGAAAGTCATGTTTGATTTTAGTCAAACGATATCTTAACACGATATCTATAAAGACTATCATTGGCATGATCGGATTCATGATGGGAAGGATGATAAGTCAAGAAGGAATTTGTCCCTCGGAAGAGAGATGTTATGCTTGGGCCCCTCGATGAGTGATAATGATGAAAGTGTATGGCCGTACCCCAATATGATTGGAATTATCATTATACTCAAGAATCGAGAAAGCATTGAACAATAACAAGTTGACAAGGACCATGACTTGTGTTCAAATATAACATCGTGAGACAAAGGGATAAATGGAAGTACACCATTGGAAACGTGAACTCTTACGTTGCATTATTTGGGTAGACATAATGGCTTGCTAGAGTCCGCTTATGTCTTATGAGGTTCGATATGATCGAACTCATTGCCAACATAATGTAATCCTATTGGGTCACACACAACTAGAATGAATTGGTTAAACCGGAGGAAGAATAGTTGAGAGTTTACGTATCTCGGCTATATATACCGCGCGACATATCAAGCCAATGGCTTGATATACCGCGCGACATAATAGGCCAGTACGCGGTTTGACACTGCGTCTCTCCTAATTCGATTAGAAGAGATATTTACACTATTGTAGTATAAATACAAGGGTTCTGTCAGACCTAAAAGCCTAGCCGAAATTTTAAAGCAAAATTCACAATCAAATTCTCTCAATATTCTTCAAGGTTTAGATCTAGCAATCAACAAGAAATTGTTCTTGGATTCATTCAAAGGTGTGGATACCAAAAGAGGGTCTTCGCTCGTTCATCGATCAAGGCCTAGAGTTCAAGCAAGTTGAAGAACGAAGTTTGTGATTCGATATCACATAATCAAATCGTTCGATAGCTCAAGACCGGAAAGCGTTTCAAGGTTGGTTTAATTCTATCTCATAGGTATTCAAATTAATTGTATAGAACGGATCCTAGGGCTTCTTGGGCTCGAGTCTTTAAAAATGGTATCAGAGCGGAACCCAGGCCGTAAGGTTTGCAAGCTCACCCCGGGGTACGATCTTGATAGAACTACTTGGCCTTTTGAAATTGCCCGGATCCGAGAGGCAGCGCGATCGCGCCCCGGCATCTGGCGTTTTTGAATGTTTGCGCTTTCCGTCCGCGTTCTTGCATTCGCATTGGAAAGTGGTCTCGCTGTGTTTTTGCTTGTAGAGTCGCCACGCTGTTTTGATTAAGCCCAAAACATTGAGAAAAGGCATCAGTTTAAAAATAAACTGTTTTTGTGTGACGAGATTTTGAGTTCGGAGGTCAGGTTACTCCTCGGGAAGAGAATATTAGAATATTAGAGCTCACCCGAGTAGCCTCGTAAAAACGAGTCATTCGATACCCCTTCTTTCTTTAAATGTTGTGTGTGTGTGTGCTTTTAAAAATGCATGTTGTGTCGGATGTCTACATTGTACACTGCTTATTGAAATGTATTGAAATAGTATAGGAAGGAAGCCTTACCAATGTTGGTTCGTGTCTGTCTTCCGCTGGAGAATAGTGTTTGAGGTTGGAATAGTGTTACGGAATGGACCGGGATTACTTCGAGATGTGCCGGTTGTCTGCGGACAGAGCTTCGGCGTGCCTCGGGATTGTCAAGTGTGCACTCGGGCAGAGTTTCGGCGTGCGTTGGGATCGCAGGGATTGTTGGTTGGATTCGAGAAGAGGTTCGGCGTGCGTCGGGATCGTCGGTTGCGTTCGGGTAGAGTTCCGACGTGCGCCCGAGTTGCCGGTTTGACTCGAAAAGAGCCGGGACGCCTCGAGAAAGACCAGGCAAGGCCTCGGAGTACCATGAGGGGTCTCACAGTACCTCGAGAGTGCCTCGGGGCAGCGCGGGAGCGTCTCGGGAGCGCTCGGAAAGGCTTCAGAGCACCACAAGGGAGCTCGGAAGGCCTCGAAAGGATCCGAAAAGGGCCGGGAGTGCCTCGGAAGGACTTAGAGGGGAAGCCAGAAGGCCTAGGGAGAGAGTAGAAGAGGATGGTGTGTGAAATGAGGGAGGGGGAGCCCTCTATTTATAGTTGAGAAATTTCTGCAACAAGGTCCGTACGGACCTACTAGGTAAACCAGAATTGCAGTTTTCCCAGATTTAGGGGAATCTCGTGGACTTTAAGGAGATTTAGTAATTATGAGAGTTGGTAGCAAGAAGGTCCGTACGGACCTTTTAGCATGCAAAGAGGTCCGTACGGACCTCCCTGCTTTTTCCAATTTCTGCATAATTCCCAAAAAGCCCTTTTGTGTTTTTTTGTCCCAGAAAGGTCCCCCCCCCTTGGTTTGGTTGGTGGTTTTTTGAACCTTTGAGGGTTTTTGAAGGGTTTTAAGGGTTTTTTGAGGGTTCCGGGTGTTGGAGACTGCGTTTGAGTGAGTTTGTGGTGTTTCCCGGGTGCTTGGAAGAGGGTGATCCAGATTGGGGTACTTACAGAAGCCCCTCGACGACGTCACTTACGGAGAAAGTGGGGTCGTTGATAAGATAAGGGTCTTGATCTGGATCGCGTGAGGACGTGGTGGTATCCTGAGGTGTGACCATTTAGGTTAGTTGGCTGGACCCTGTGATAGGATTCCTACGTATCCCTAGCGGGAATCAAGCCTGATCGTAGTTCAGAGGTGTGAAGTTGTGAGTGTACGCGGGCGTGGTGGTGCCCTGAAGTGATGTGACCGCTGAGGTCGACTGTAAGGACGTGGTGGTGTCCTGAAATGGAATTTTTATGGTTTTTCGAACTGAGTAATTTAAAGCCTTCCGGACTGGGGATCATGATTTGAGAGGTTTATACGGTCTTCCGGACCGAGTGGTTTAGAGCCTTCCGGGCTGCAGATGGTGATTTGGCTGATTTATGCGGTCTCTCGAACCGAGTAGTTTAGAGCCTTCCGGGCTGCGGATGATGATGTGTTATGCCCTCTAACCGAGGTGGTGTCGTGCATGACTTGTCTATGAGTATGAACCTGAATTGGGACCTAGTTTAGGAGTATGACTTAAGTTGGGACCTAGTTCAGGAATATGACCTAAGTTGGGACCTAGTTCAGGAATATGACCTAAGTTGGGACCTAGTTCAGGAGTATGACCTAAGTTGGGACCTAGTTCAGGAGTATGACCTAATTTGGGACCTAGTTCAGGAGTATGACCTAAGTTGGGACCTAGTTCAGGAGTATGACCTAAGTTGGGACCTAGTTCAGGAGTATGACCTAAGTTGGGACCTAGTAATATGACCTAAGTTGGGACTATTCTAAGGCGTCTGAACCTAAGGGAGACTTAGTTCAGGAGTATGATCCTAAGGGAGACTATTCTAAGGCGTCTGGACCTAAGTTAAGTTTGATGGCGCATTTTTGTATGGAACTTTGTTTGTGGGAATTTTTGGAAGGGCATCATGCCGTGCTAGGATTCTCCTTTTATGTAGCATTTATTACAGCTATGTCTTGCATTTGAAGTTTATTGACATACCTTTGCTGTGTTTACCTGCAGGAGGAGGCGCCTTTGTGAGGAGGAAGTTGAATTGTTGAGGACGTGGGGCGCCTCTGACCGAGATGAAGAGGACGTGGTGGCGTCTCTGGCTGAATTGCTGAAGTGTTTGAGGGCATGTGGCGCCTCTGATCGAGTTGTTGAAATGTTGAGGACGTGTGGCGCCTCTGACCGAAGTTGCTGAAATGTTGAGGACTTGTGGCGCCTCTGACCGAAGTTGCTGAAATGCTGAGGACGCGCTGGCGTTTTTGACCGAAGTCGCTGAAATGATGAGGACGCGATGGCTCCTTTGTCCAACTTGCGGTGAGGGCGAGCTGGTGCCTCTGTCTTAACTTGCGGTGAGGGCGAGGTGGCACCTCTGTCTGAACTTGCGGTGAGGGCGAGGTGGCGCCTCTGTCTGAACTTGCGGTGAGGGCTAGGTGGAGCCTCTGTCTGAACTTGGTGAGGGTGAGGTAGCACCTTTGTCTGAACTTGCGGTGAGGGCGAGGTGGCGCCTGCTGTCGAACTTGAGGTGAGGGCTAGGTGGCGCCTCGTCTCGAACTTGCGGTGAGGGCGAGGTGGCGCCTCTGTCTCGAACTTGCGGTGAGGGCGAGGTGGCGCCTGCTGTCCGAACTTGCGGTGAGGGCGAGGTGGCGCCTGCGTCTCGAACTTGCGGTGAGGCGAGGTGGCGCCTCTGTCTCGAACTTGCGGTGAGGGCGAGGTGGCGCCCGTCCGAACTTGCGGTGAGGGCGAGGTGGCGCCTCTGTCCGAACTTGCAAGGGCGAGGTAGCGCCCGTCTCGAACTTGGTGAGGCGCGAGGTGGCGCCTGCCGTCTAAACTTGGCGAGGTGGCGCCTCTGCGAACTTGCGGTGAGGGCGAGGTGGCGCCTCTGTACGAACTGCGGTGAGGGCGAGGTGGGCGCCTCTGGCGATGATGATGAGGACGTGGGACGCCTCGTGTGTGGACAAGGAGAGGAGGGATGGCTCGTCTTCTTTTTCCTTCTTCGTTCGACTTCGTGGACGTCTTGGAGTATCCGATCGAGGAAGGTGCCGAGTTCACCGAGGATGATGAGGTGGCCGTGAGGCGCCGAGATGTAGGGGAGTCTACCGTTACCAGGCTGGTGGTGCCGATGACTCAGGAGTAGGACTCTTTTTCTTCTTTTCCGTTCACGTGAGAGCAGACTAAACAAATTATTTGTATTTTATATGCAAATAACATTCACATGTAATGAAATCTTTATTTTTTGCTTTAGGATTCACCTAGCTTGTTCTGCCCCACCCTTTTTTATGTTCTCGTACATGTCGCACGAAGCTTGAAATGTGTGTTGTGCGTTAGGTGTAATGGTGGTCGGAAATGGCACTTTGGCAAATGGCTTTTTGAGCAGCTTAGTTTGGGGCGGTGAAGCAGCTTTGACAGTTTCTTGAGCGACGGCTACGGAGCGATGTCTCCCGGGACGTGTTTGCTTGTTGGATGTGGCAGGCCATTGGCCGGCCGGTGAGGACATCGTTCCCTTAGTTTCGAGGGGAGACTTTCCATGCATAGATCATCGCTTGGCGCTGGGGGACCGCTTCATGCGCTGGGGAAGCCCCCGCTTTGCTGTGGCAGCTTTAGATGCTCTTCTGTATTTTCGAGGGTATGGAAGTATTCCGCTTCCTTCCCGCGGTGCTCCTTCGAGCCAGGGAGAGTGTTGTGTTGACCACCGAGTACACAGGTTGGTACGAGCCAGCATGTCGGGCGATCCCAAGTGATTTTGGGGAGCAGGTCAAGCAATTACGGGGCCCGATTGTCGTCTCCGCTATTGCCTTAGGAGTGCCGAAGTCTGGTCTCCGACCTCGGGATGTTACGGGAGACGCTTTGTTTGACTACGAGACCGAGTTGACCGATCGGCGGACTGAGAGGTCCTCTTTTTAGACTCGTGAGGAGGAGAACCGGGCCGAAGCGCGGCGAATGAAGCTCGCGAGCCGCTGGATTGTTTGACTCTACTGGGAGGACCCTGTCTCGGAATGAGAGAGAGAGGCGTCAAGCTCGCTGGCTCACGTGGGGCGCAAGAAGACTCGCCGGGGACGAGGGAAGATGGGGAAGAATGGCGAGGGGACAAGCGCAGATGGCTCGGAATGACCTCCTAAGTATCCATTCATTGCATTGCAGACACATTGTTTGTTAAATGTATTAAGCTGTCTTTTAGCATGTTGTGAATCGAGAGTAGACCGTGCTTGAACTCATCAAAAAGTGTTTTAACTGTGATGATTTGTGATTTACTTTTAAAGCTTTGTCGAGACGCAAAATCTCTTGCTTTCTTCTTGTTTGAGCTTTGGTGGCGTCAATTTTTGGAATTTTGTGTATTCCTTTAGACCGAACCAATGAAGGCTGCCTACGTTCCCCTCGGACTGAGGGGCTCAGGTCTGCGTAGTTCGACCCTCTTTTTGTGAGAGACCTGACTTGTAATGTATACTTGCAAGGGCGTATATATTATTTGAAAAGGTGGGGACGGGTCCCCTTTTGTGTGAATGCCTTATTTGATGTAGGCACAAAAAAATGCTTTTGGGTTTGACTCTTATGAGAGAGTATGAGCACTGAAAAGCTTGTAAAAGTGTTTGGAAGCCCTTGCTGATAGAAAATCAGTGTTTAGATCTATTTTCCTATTTTGTAGAAAAAGAAGACTTGTCGAGACATCTGAAAACTTGATTTGTTCACATTGATCACATGTTTGCTTAAAACCCTTTGTTGATGTTCGGGTTATTCAACAATTAAACCTGATATGCTTTGATTAATCACGAGGAGAAAGTCAACCGGTATCAAGGATCGAGTTAGTCTGGTGTGAAAGAAGGTTTGTGTATAGGAGAGGTCATTAATGAGACCGGGTTTGTGGATTTGTATGTGTTTATGACCGGACCATTTCTGGTTGCCTACGTTCCCCTTAAGACAAGGAGCTCAGGTCGACGTAGTTCGGGGTTGAACTGTGTTTGGCTTTGGGGCCAGGGCATGAAAATTCGTGTGGCCTTTGGCGAAAATGCTCGGAAGGTTGAATGATGAGGCACGGGCCTTGAGGTGATTCCTTGACAAGTCGTATTTGACGGCAGTTTCAATGAATCCATTGCTTCTTGATTGTTGGCGCTGGGTCCTTGACCTCATTTTGTGAAGCTTTTGCTTGAGCTCCTCTTTTTATTTTGAAAGCTTCTGCTTGAGCTATTTTTTTTTTTTTTTTTTTTTAAGCATATGAGGGCGAAGGCAAGCCCCTGCTTGAACTTTCTTGATGCGCACGAGGGCGAACGCAAACCCCTAGATTGTTGTCGACATGGGGTCAATCTTTTAACGCTGAGTGACCTTTTGTTGTCCTTTGATGTTGCCGCCGTCGTTTGACTTGGTCAAGGTGATGGTGGGGACATGTTTTGGAAAGTGTACGGCTTGATGGAGGCCTTTGTGTGGGGTATGGTAAGGTGTATGAGGAGTTATCGATTGACTTTCTCACACCAATTAATCAAAGCATTAATCATTTGTGGAATTACTTGTTGAGCAATGCAAGTGATCACATAGAACAAAACCATTTCATTAAATGTAATGTGGGGTGCAAAATAATGTCTCAAGTCTAGCAAGAAAAGAAAAAAGACTTATGTACGGAAAATTGAAAACTTAATTACAATGTCCGAGGAGGACTTGAGAAAAGTACTAGAACCTACGAGGTTGACTGTACGATTTTTTTGTATTTTTTTTTAGAGTGTAGAGGGGGGAGAAGAAGACTCGATATTCTTTGGGCGAAGTATCGACGGAGCATTTTCTTATTTGCGTCTCTGTGGGCTCTTCAGCAGTTCCCCAAATGCATTTTGGTTAGAACCTTCTCGGCATCTTGGGCCCGATTTTCCTCTCGTTTGACAACATGCTTAAAGATTTGTTTAATGCATTGTTCATTAATGTGTCTGCGTCTTTATCAAGTGAATCATTATTAACTGTTTTGGTTAGTTAATTGATCATTTGTTAAAGTGGCAATGAGGGGATACTCAGAAAAGTCGAACTTTTATTCGAAGCGTAAAGAAGCGCGATTTTTGTTACAAACGCATAATCTTCAGGCGTAAAGCCGTCAGACGACTCGAGAGACTCAAACTTAAATACGACAGACTCGGGGTCTTTTATTAAAAAGCTAGACTCTAGGAGACTAGGGTTAGACCAAGCTTCCGGACCATTTCTTCTTTGCTGGCTGTGGGTCATGAGAAGGTAACCCAGTTCCTCAATGGCATTTTTGACGCGCTTGAGAAGGTCGAAAGGCTTCTCACTGCTACTTTCCCCCAATTGTTTTTGGGGAATTGATTTTTGACTGTGTTGGGATCACGTGGGCATTCCAACTTTCCTTCTTCAATCAGCCTCTGGATCGCTTGTTTTAGTATGACGCAATTGTCGGTGGTGTGGTCGGGGTAGTTGTGAAAAGCGCAATGCTTGCTCATATCCATGTTCAGGTTAGGATTCCTCGGCTGATAATTCTCAAGGGGCTTGAGCATGTTCTGCTTTATCAACGCCTCGAACACTTGGCTTAGAGGCATTCCGAGGTTGTCGAAGTGCTGAAAACGCTGCGTCCGGGGAGGATTGTTATTTCTTGGGGGTGCTTGATCGCGGCTTCCTTGGACTCCATTCTGGATGTAGTGGACCGCTCCGGCGGCCTCCTTTCCTTTGTTTGGAACAGGCATCGGATTCGACGAGGCTGCCTGGTAGCGGTAGGAAGAAGCAAGAGTGGCTGGTGCCTTTTGTAGGCTCAGCGTCTTTTCGAACTTGGTCCCGGTATTGACCATGGCACGAAGGTCGGGATAGAAGTGATGGCTAATCAAGGCCCTCAGAGATGGTTTGAGGCAGGAATGGAAGATATCCATTTGCTCTTCTTTGAAAAGCGAATCCATTATCTCGCTTAGCTTCCAGTTCCATCTTTTGTAGAACTCACACACAGGCTCGTCGTCCTTTATTCGGTGGCCTGTAGGTCATGGCGGTTTGTCTCCCATTCAAGGTTGGCGCGGTACTTCTCCAGGAAGATTTCGCTGATTTGGTCCCACGTGGAGCAGTTTTCTGCCTTCACGTTGAGGAACCACCTTAATGTCGTGGATTTGAGGGAATGCTGGAAGTGATCCGCCATTTGCTGTGGGGTTGCCCCTTTAGCTCTCATGCCCAATACGTAGGTGTCGATATGGGTTTTTGGGCATTCGGTCCCATCGAACTTTTCCATCTCTGGCATTCTGAATTTTGAAGGGAGTGGGACCACCTTGCTTGGATCCGTAGGCATGAGGAAGTCCTTGCGAGAGCTGGCCAGTTTGCCTTGCATGTCCTTCATTTGTTCGACCAACCAAGATATGTGAGGTACGGCGGCCAGAGGCAAGCTGCCGTTTTTGGGGATGGAAACCGAAGATGGAGGTGGATTGGCAGATGGGATCGCCATTCGGGAGTCTTGGGAAGGTAGTTGAGTGTATACCATCCCATACCCTGGGTTGTTGAAATTGAGGGCGTGACTGCCCGGGCCACTAAGGGTTGTGTTTGGGAATTGGGGAAATGATTCATTAGCCCCAAGTGGCAGACCGGTGGGTGGCAAGTTTGAGATGTCGGGATAACCGCTTGGGATGCCTGTCCCGGGTAAGCATGGGGATTTTTGGCTATGGTTGAGAGGCTCGTATGGAGGCAGAGGATTTATTCCAGGGGGATACCGAGATGCATTGGGATCTGGCGGAGCAGGCACGTATGTGCGCTGTTGATACTGAGCTTGGGGCGCAGGGCCGGGAAATTGACTGTGCTGAGGTGGGCATGTCGGAGCTGCTTGACTGATGCCTGAGTGGAGCTTTGAGCGAGAGCTGCTTTGCGTTGCTGGGATCTCGTAGCTCGGCGGATGTGGGACCTACTGATAGCTTTGAGGACCCGGGGGAGCTGGTATTTCTTCGTCTTCTATGAGAACGAAGGTCCCATCAGGTTGGGGAACAACAACGGTTCCACGAAGGCAAAGGGTGTCTACGATCCAGGATTGCTGCTCTTCTTGGCACTTCTTGAGAGTTTCGAAGGCTCGCAGCACCTCCTCCATTGTCTGAAGGTTTCTTAGTGGCGGGGTTTCGTTTCCCTCAGTATTGTCTGTTGATCCCGTCATGGGGGAGTAGCGGACGGTAAGGACCGTTGAACTGGAAGGGCTGTCGGACCTTGTGATCTAGATACTGAAAAGGCGGCTCCCGGGTATTCTCAACCACTCTCGGTTCGCTTGAGGGGGTGACGGGTAAGGTTTAGACATGGGAAGGCCTTTCGGGATAAAAAGGGGGAAAGCTCACGTGACATGCGGTTTCCACTTTTTTTTTTTTTTTAATTTACTTAAAACAGTGTTTTCTCAGAATCCTAGGTAGGTTGGAAAATATTGCTCTTCTTTTTCGCAACTATGCTAGATCCTGGGTCAGTGGAGACCATCTGTGCGGCTATAAGCCCCTCGTTTTGCACCTGTATTTCGACATCCCGGGGTGGACAGCCCCGGGCGAGGGTCCTATAGGGCAAGCGGTTTCCACCGGCCTAAAAGAAAAATCGAACCTAAGGACTGAGCCTGTCATGTTCGTTTTAATGCGTTAGCCATGTGAATAGTGAGCCGAGTCAGCCCTTGAGTCAAGATCTGGTCGAGAGTTCGGCATGACCTCTCTTTACCTTGCTTGCGCAAGGGATCTGTGACGTTAGGCGTTGGCTGGGTCATATCGTCATGGCTGACGTATTAAAGGCTTGATGACATGGTGTCATGTGGGCATGGATGTATATCCGGGACGGAACATCGTCTGGGTGTAGCTTCGGAAAATCAAGATCGGGTCAAGATTTTAGCATGACCTTTCATCGCTTTGCTTGCGCAAGGGATCTTGAGTTTCGAGCTTCGACTCATAAAATGGCCGGCATGGGATATGTATCCAGGCTGTATGACACGGACTGGGTAAAAACCAACCGAGTCTGGACAGAGTGTGACTCAAGACTCAAGCGTGCAGGGTTGACACTTAGCTAGGATGGGATGTTTGGAATGATCCCGTGCGCGTCCGAGAGGCGTAGGAAGGCCAAACGAACTGCAACTGAGACCACCCCGGGTTGAGGGTTGTAGTCTGCAGTGTATCCGAGGCAGCAGTGAACGTAGCGTGCGGTGTACCGAGGCAGCAGTGCGAGTGGTGTGCGGTCTCTAAAATTCTTTTTTCTGAGTAAAACAGAAGTTTTTTGAAGAATTTTAAATGTATGTACACAGATGTATATTGATGCATTTTTTGTATTTTTATTTTTTTTTTGTAAAATAAAAAGTAAAGCACATGCACACACACACAATAGTTAAAGAAAGGGGTAAAATGAAAGTTTGACCCTCATCATCGTTTTAAAAAATCTTTTGCTTTGTTTAAAAGTTTTTAAAACAAAATTATTCCCCAGCGGAGTCGCCAACTGAAATTGCCCGGATCCGAGAGGCAGCGCGATCGCGCCCCGGCATCTGGCGTTTTCGAATGTTTGCGTTTTCCATCCGCGTTCTTGCGTTCGCATTGGAAAGTGGTCTCGCTGTGTTTTTGCTTGTAGAGTCGCCACGCCGTTTTGATTAAGCCCAAAACATTGAGAAAAGGCATCAGTTTAAAAATAAACTGTTTTTGTGTGATGAGATTTTGAGTTCGGAGGTCAGGTTACTCCTCGGGAAGAGAATATTAGAATATTAGAGCTCACCCGAGTAGCCTCGTAAAAACGAGTCTTTCGATACCCCTTCTTTCTTTAAATGTTGTGTGTGTGTGTGCTTTTAAAACTGCATGCTGTGTCGGATGTCTACATTGTACACTGCTTATTGAAATGTATTGAAATAGTGTAGGAAGGAAGCCTTACCAATGTTGGTTCGTGTCTGTCTTCCACTGGGGAATAGTGTTTGAGGATGGAATAGTGTTCCGGGACGGACCGGGATTACTTCGGGATGTGTCGGTTGTCTGCGGACAGAGCTTCGGCGTGCCTCGGGATTGTCAAGTGTGCACTCGGGCAGATTTCATCGTGCGTTGGGATCGCAGGGATTGTTGGTTGGATTCGGGTAGAGGTTCGGCGTGCGTCGGGATCGTCGGTTGCGTTCGGGCAGAGTTCAGGCGTGCGTCCGAGTTGCCGGTTTGACTCGGAAAGAGCCAGGACGCCTCGGGAAAGACCAGGCAAGGCCTCGAATTACCACGAGGGGCCTCAGAGTACCTCGAGAGTACCTCGGGGCAGCGCGGGAGCGTCTCAGAAGCGCTCGAAAAGGCTTCGGAGCACCACAAGGGAGCTCGAAAGGCCTCGGAAGAATCCGAAAGGGGCCGGGAGTGCCTCGGAAGGACTTAGAGGGGAAGCCAGAAGGCCTAGGGAGAGAGTAGAAGAGGATGGTGTATGAAATTAAGGAGGGGGAGCCCTCTATTTATAGTTGAGAAATTTCTGCAACAAGGTCCGTACGAACCTACTAGGTAAACCAGAATTGCAGTTTTCCCAAATTTAGGGGAATCTCGTGGACTTTAAGGGGATTTAGTAATTATGAGAGTTGGTAACAAGAAGGTCCGTACGGACCTTTTAGCATGCAAAGAGGTGTGTACGGACCTCCCTGCTTTTTCCAATTTCTGCATAATTCACAAAAAGCCCTTTTGTGTTTTTTTGTCCCAGAAAGGCCCCCCTGGTTTGGTTGGTGGTTTTTTTTGGACCTTTGAGGGTTTTTGAAGGGTTTTGAGGGTTTTTTGAGGGTTCTGGGTGTTCGACTGCGTTTGAGTGAGTCTGCGGTGTTTTCCGGGTGCTTGGAAAAGGGTGATCCAGATTGGGGTACTTACACATTTCCAAGGAGGCAAGAATTTGAGTGGAATGTGATGGAATATGGTCAATCCAAACGAGAAGATGCATATTGGGCCAGTGTGTGGCGCTTGCATAACGGGTTGGGTTTTGGGCTCGAGTTGTTACAAATGATATTACAGGTACCTACTTTGGGGGGGATAAAATGACCAAAATGACCGTGTGAGATCTTGGGACACCAATCAAGCATCTTTTTTATGGGTGCAATCATGCTAACAATATAATATAGGTGACCCCCTGTGAAGTCCTCGTTTTTCATCTTTATTCCAAATTTTTTTTATCATAAAGCGTCTAGGTCATTTAGTAAGGAGTGTTCTAACTTAATAAAAAGTCTCATATTTGAGTCTTGGAGATTTAACATCGTTAAAACTTCGTTGAAAAAGCTTTAGCTTTATCATGATCCTACCCAACTTCAATTAACTTAATCAACATCTATTATAATGCTCAAATATAGTGGTGATTCAGACCCTTTTTTGGGGTTTTACCAATAAATCTCTGAGATATGGTGAAATTTATTAATAAAAACATCACATTTCAATATGCACAATAACATCCCTAGGTTGAATTTATAAGTGTTTCTTTTGGTTTCGTATTTATGAGTATTTCTTGTTGTTGGGTTGTAGTTTGTTGAGTTTGTGTCCATTTGTGTTTATCATGATTATGTGAAATAACTGTGATGTGTATTTCATAGTTATTTTGCTTAAACAATTGATAAATTTTTGAACTGTGATGTGTATTTCACAGTTATTTTGGTTAGAGTTTGGTGAACGACTAATATTTCTCATGAAACTTGGACACAGATTTTGGTGTAAATAACTGTGAAATAGAATTGGTTTATGTTATAACTGTGTTGGTTTATGTTATAAACTGAGAATTCTATTTCATAATAATATTTTATAGGTTTTCACAGTTGTTCATCCTTATACATTGTTTGTGAAATAACTGTGATGTGTATTTCACAGTTATTTTGCTTAAACAACTGATAAATTTTTGAAATGTGATGTGTATTTCACAGTTATTTTGGTTAGAGTTTGGTGAACAACTAATATTTCTCATGAAATTTGGACACATGTTTTGGTGTAAATAACTGTGAATTCTATTTCACAGTTATTTAAATAACTGTGAAATAGAATTGATTTATGTTATAACTGTGTTGGTTTATGTTATAAACTGAGAATTTTATTTCACATTAATGTTTTATAGGTTTTCACATTTATTCATCCTTATACAATGTTTGTGAAATAACTGTAAATTCTATTTCACATTTATTTAAATAACTGCAAAATAGAATTGGTTTATGTTATAAACTGAGAATTCTATTTCAAATTAATGTTTTATAGGTTTCACATTTATTTATGATTAGAGTTTGTTTATGTTATAACTGTGTTGTAGATTTTTCAGTTATTTATATCATTCTTTTAGAACAACTCTAGGGCAAATTTCACAGTTGTTGGTATTTTTATTAACTGTAAAATCAATTTCACATTTGTTGACTTCATATGATGAGTGTACTTGTTTGATTCGTATTGACAATACGATTAAAATGGTTGTTTCAAATTATATTTTCAATTTCTAAATTTTGTGATATTGCATTTTAAAATTTTGATAGAAAAAAAAAGGAAGAAAGAGAAAGAGGAGCGAGAAGCAACGTGCATGCCATCAGGGGCAGTTTTGACCACAAAAATTCAAAGGATTTATTGGTGAGTTTAAAAAAATGTCCGTATTTATTGGTCGTTTTCATTTGGCTGAGGGGTTTATTGGTCAAAGCCTCTTTTTAAAAGCGATTTTTAAAAGCGATGTAAAAAAAAGGTGAATAGAAAATAATAGTAAATGTATAGTTGTTGTAAATGTGCAAATAAATCTCATTAAATAAAAATATATTAAAATGTGTTGTTTTTTAAAAATACGTAAATTTAATTAGAAAAAACAAATTGACAAAAATATAAATTTAGCTACGAACGAATAAATTTAAAAAGCACTTCCTTCGTATTACTCGAAAAGCCACAAAATAGGTTTTGTATAAAAAATAAGAAAAATGTAAAGTGAAATAAGTGTTGTGAGTATAAAAAGTGATGTAAGAGAGAGAATATGAGGTGGAGAATAATAAATAGATAATTATTGTTAGTATGACAAATGACTCCACTAAATAAAAAAAATATAAAAAAATTATTTCAGAAATGTGACTTTTTAGATTAGATGAGACACCAAACATAAAAGAGTTGGTTTTGGGAGAAAGCTAGTTTCTGAAATATTATAAAATGTCCTGTTTTATTTTAAAAATCGATTCAATGATCGGTTCAAAAAGTCGGATTAGTTTGATTTAAAATTCATGTATCGATTTTTTAAGTTAAAAACAAGACTTTTTATAATATTTTGAGAAAACTTAGTTTATAAAATTTTACGAACATAAAAAATTGTATTTTTTTAGATGAGACGGATGAATTATGTAGTACACTATTATTGGAACACGATGAGAAGACCTATATGGAGTAGCGTAGATGTGTGTACGTGCATTTGTAACTAGGAGGAATCTATGGTATCGATGGATGGGTGTGATGTCCTTATGTGGTCGGGGCATAATAATTTAATTACAATTTGAATTAGTAACATGTGTATTGTTTGTTATTCTTGGAATTAGGGTTTTAATATTTTATTTTTTTTCCATGACAACTACATCTTGGTTCCTGTCTAATATGTACGTCTGTGCATGTGCTTTATGAGTCTTATTTTTGTTAAAAAAATAAAAAAAAATCACAACTATTTACATCATTTACATTTTTTAATACTCTATATATAAATATTTAATGAAATCATACCAATATTAAAACTAATTGATGAAGAAAATATCCCATAAATTGCGTTTAAGGGTTTCAAATTTCAATGAACCTATATGTTATTACATACTCCCTCCGTCCCACCTCAATTGGTCCATTGAGGTGGGACTCGGTTTTTAATAAAAATTATTAAAGTGGGTAGAAATTAGAGGAGAGAGAATATAAAAGTTAAATATGTGGTAGGGAATAGGAAAGAGAATGTAAAAGTTAAAAATATTTAATAGGAGAGAGAATGAGTGGGAGGAATAGTAAGTTAAAGTGGGTATAATGAATGGTTTTTTTGTAAATATATGGAGATGATAAGGGTATAAATATATGGAAAACTTTCCATTTAAGGAATGGATCAATTGAGGTGGGACGTCCCAAAAAGAAAAGTGGATCAATTGAGGTGGGACGGAGGTAGTATCTATTTCGTGCAGCCTACAGACGTTGATGTAAAAATTAGATAGTTATCTTTGTGTTAGTTGTGTGGGAATTTCTGTTATGGAAAATAATTTGTAGAATTCTTGATGAGATAATTGCTCTTTTTGTAGTTTTTTTTTTTTTTTTTTTTTTAATTTGACAAGTTTATATCAGTGACGTGTGATCTAAATTTGTAAAATTAAGATGGTAGAATTTTCTAATTTTTAATGCTAATAATGCCTTAAAAAATAAATGTAACATATATCTATAAATATCCAATACATGAGAAATGGTATTACTAAATAGAATTATTTTATTCTCTTATGGGGATTACAGATTATGGGGTGTTCTTGATGTCAAAATCTTTAAAAAAAAAAAAAAAAAGTTTTATCTATCAATATGAAAAAAACTACTTTTAAAAACGTACAGTGACATTTTCGTAATTAATTCGATTTTTTTTAAAATGTGCGATGACATTTTTGTAAATAACAGATTTTTTAAAAAAAATCACAGGGCATTTTCGTAAATAATCAAAACTTATTAACACTTCTGACACTCTTTATAATTAAAACGGACACATTTTATCACTACACATGACACTTTTTCTAAAACTAAAATTGTACAGTACTCTTTAACACTAACACGACTCTAAAAAACACCAATTGACACTTACTAACATCAGATCTGTCACTCACTGAAAAATGTTATTACCATTTTTTAAAAAGTGTCAGTTAATTACAGAAATGTCAAATTTTAGTTAATTATGAAAATACCACCATACATTTTTAAAACTAGTTTTTTTTTTTTTTAAGTACTTGAAAAAACTAGTTTTTATAGAACTACTCTTTCTTGAATAAAGATAAAGGAGTAGAACATATAAAATAGCGGATAAACAAGTTGCACATTTGCCTGCTCCAAACAATTCTCATATTTTGGACTAAACTACACATGGGTTGTATACATAATCAAAGAATAGGATCCTATGCTATCCATTGGCCATTATTTTAAGTATATTGCTAAAATTACTAAAATGGATAGTAATAGTAGGAGTGGAAATGGTTTGACTTGGTTTAGTCTCAATCAATTTACAGATTCAATCATTAGTTATCGACTTTCAATCCTACCATTAAAAAGTTCAAACTGAATCAAACGAAACCGCCGAAGTTTGGTTCAATATGGTTTGAATATCGGTTCAGTTTTGTGGTTTAAACTGTGATTTATACGGTGGTCCAAACTATGATTCAAACTACAATACAGACTTTGGTTTAGACCATAATTTAGACTAGGGTTTAAAAAATCGTGATTCAAATCATGGTTCATACTACGCTTTAGATAACTCATTATAAAAAAAAAAAAAAAAAAAAAAAAAAAAATTATATCTTATGTGATCACGAATGAAGAGTGAGGGATGTGAGAGTTGAAGAGAAAAGTCGAATGAAGAGAAAGACTAGATGAAGAGAGAGAGGCCGAATGAATAAAACACATTATACAAGCTTAATCGTGCAGAAATCTCGGTATCGCAATGAAGAAAACAAATGATGAAATTAATATTGAATAAGATGCAAAACGGTGGTTAAGATCAATATGATGTAATGTAGGTTATTTTATAAATCTAAATGTAAATATTACTCAACATACAAATATATGATTAATACATGTGCTATGGTGGTTTGATCTGTTGACTTGTGGTCTGATCTGATGGTTCGTTCTAGCGGTTTGGTTTAGTGATTCGGTATGCGGTCTCAAACTGTGATTTAGTTTGATTTGGTTTGGTTAGGTCCGGAAGGGTCAAATCACAAACCAAATCGAAACATGTGATTTGACAATTTTTGAGACTAAATTAAATCATTTGTTTGTGCTTGAAAACCAAATCAAACCGTGATTTAAACAAGAAAAATGTCAGAAATTCTTTAATTTCTATGTATTTAAGCACAAGTTGTATTCTTAAACAATATTTGCATGACCTCAAAGATTATTGTTAAATTCTTGATTGACTTAAAAAGAGAGCAAATCTTGAAACTTGCTATTACGAACATGGTCCTTGACTAACTTGGCCCGGAGCTGTCAGCGTATTAATAAAATAATACATACGTTACATATATTATTTCACTTTTTTTTTTTTTTAACAAAATAATTCTGTGGGGATAATAGAAGAATTTTCTAAGCAAATTTCTTTATCACTTAATTAATTAACATTTTTAAGAAAAGTACTTTACTAGTTTGTACATCATTTATACAATTATAAAATTGCACCAAGTCAATTTCCTTAAATGGAAACGAGATACTTATTTTGGAACGAAAAAAAAAAAAGTGTGAAATTTATTACGGGACGAACAAAAAAATCCCAAAATGATAAATCCAAACTCGTCACAAGTACCAATTTTATTTTGGATATTTTGCTAAACCATAGTATATCTCCTAGGTTTCAACATTCTATTTTCAAGCTCCAAAACGTAACAGGTTCATCTCTGTGACATTTTATGGACAATATTGAGAGTCAGTTCCCCACCCCTACCCCTATTTTGTTCTAATAACCAAGAGGCATGAGTCATAAGTAGATGAAAAGTTTGACTTGACAAAATTAGTCAAATCTTTTCGGGACGGAGGAAATAATCAGAATTTATTAACATATTCTAACAATCTTTAAAACTAAAACTGACGCTCATTTAACACTACACCAGACACTATTTAACACTAACACTCAAATACACAAACACCGGCACTCTTTAATAATAACACTAACACTCAAAAACACAAACATTGGACACTATATAACATTAGAAATGACATTTTTTAAAACTAACATTGACACTCAACACACTACCACTACACTCATTTTATATCACACTAGCTTATTCTAACACAAGTCATTCTATCCGATTCCAGTAAAACCCATTTTTTCTTGTGCATTAGAAAAACTGTTTTTTTTTTTTTTTTTTTTAATTGAATGTAACTCGATAACTAGATGTAATAATAAGGAAAAGGCAAAAATTATATTTTTGTCACTAAATTTTAGTTTTTTTAAACTATTCTCACTAAACTATTATTTTTCAAAATGTTCTCACTGAACTTTCACAATTTTAAAATGTGATGACTCCATTAACAAATTCGCTAAATACCTAAAAAATAATTAGCCACGTGACTAATGTTCGTTAAGTTTTCAAATAATATGTTAACATTATTGCATATATGATGAAGACTACAATTTAATTAATATAAATGTCATTAGCAGTGGAACATAGTTTATAGGAAATATTACAAATTAATTCCCACAAAAAAAATCATTTACCCTATATCGTATTTGATGAAATTAGTCATGCGAGGTCATATGGCTAAATTTTGTTAGATTTTTAGCGAAATCGGTGACGGACACATCAATAACTATATAATGGCTGAAGTGATTAAGCACTATTTCCTAAAATAGCAAAATGAGCGGGAAAACTACTCTCTTAAAATGGAAACAAATTTAGACTTTAATGTTCAAACAACTATTAATTACTGAACACCATTCTCTATGTAATTTTGCTGCACGCTTCCTCGATTAGCCAAAGACTGTTTATATTTCGTATACACGGGAGATATACACTCTCTCTCTCTCTCTCTCTCTCTCTCTCTCTCTC
Organism: Adenophora triphylla var. japonica; assembly: GCA_022495995.1. Lineage (NCBI taxonomy): Eukaryota > Viridiplantae > Streptophyta > Magnoliopsida > Asterales > Campanulaceae > Adenophora > Adenophora triphylla. The sequence continues at coordinate 89,390 of JAFEMH010005558.1, read as the reverse complement.
TCTCTCTCTCTCCCAACTATTAATTACTGAACACCATTCTCTATGTAATTTTGTTGCACGCTTCCTCGATTAGCCAAAGACTGTTTATATTCCGTATACACGGGAGATATACTCTCTCTCTCCAGATTCGCAGTTGTTCTCTCTTCTCTCCCACGCCCTACGCTCTCCCTCCCTCTCTATCGATTCCCTAAACCACGAAACTTGCCCCTCTTCCTCCTCCATGCGATTGCCTGTTAATCCTTCTCCATCGCCTCAGATTTCACTGCAATTACCCCCCACGAGCAGCTCGGCTATCCCTCTCCGTCCGGTGTTCGTCGATGTTTAGACCAAGTTAAGGTCATTATTTCTCTCCCTTAATCAGCTCTCCCTCTGATCCTAAACTCAATTTCCTAAATTTCTTGAGCTATTGAGATGCATTAATATCTTTATCCGAATTATTTTGACATATTTGAATTTCTAACAATGAAGTTGGTCTTGTGACCTGTGCTGACCAAAATCATGTGTTCTTTCGCTTCGTCTACTACACTCGTATCTTTTTTGTTGATTCTGTAAAGTTTAAGCTTCGTGAAGTTGAAATTGATAAGTGCTCTTTGTTGAATGATTTCCCAGCTCAGGTTACTGTTCCTGGCATTTCACCAGTTAAGGTACTTATTTCTCTCCCTTAATCATCTCTCCCTCCGATCCTAAACTCAATTCCCTATATTTCTAAATCCCTAAAATTTAGGTCTTTGAAATTGAAAACCCTTTTTGAAATTCTTAATGATTTTTTTAGCAATTATATTCGAAATTATTATTGAATTCTCGCAATAGCATAGTCTATAATCTTGCATTAACTGAGTTAGTACTTATTCTTTTATATATTTTTTTCTTTCACTTTGGCTCTGTATGACGTCTTAATGTAGTTAGATTTTATTCAACATTTTAGAACCTTTACTACATCACTAATTACATGTTTTAGTTAGTGCAAGTATGGCTTTATGATTGGTGGGAAAATCATTCTTTTGCCAAAGGTTAGTTCTCATTTTACACATGTATACACTAATTTCAAGTATTGTTTTTTGGTTTGTATAGAAGAGAATTGATTATTTTGCAGACAATAGTATTGATAAATCACATTAGAGTAAGTAATTTCCGCTTTTGTAGTTTAATTTATTATTTAGGTAATTTTTATTACTGTATTTTAGTGAGATGGACAGAATATCATTCTTTCATATTTTCACCTTTATGAGGTTTATGATCAAACTCGATTGCTTTGTCTGTTGATGTTGTTTTTATTTCTGAAATATATGGCTGATCCTATCTGGGTGGTAATGCATTTTGATGAAACCTTATATGTCAGTAGTGACAGAGAAAAAGGCATATGTATTTTTGGAGGTTGAGATTGATCCGTTGTGCCAATCTGTGTTAGATTTTTGACAAGTGGATTCTTGGTCGTATACATTGATTCATAATTTCTTCATCTCTGCAATTATCTGCTGTTAGATTGTCCATGTAATTGCTGTTGCTTCTTCTTCTTCTTCTGTTAATACAATTTAGATCTTTCCAACATCAGTTATGCTTCTGTTTCTGATCTGTTTAGTACTGTCTTCCAAAGCCATGGACTAAATTCTTCTTACGCATTTGAATTTTGTTAAAAAATTTCGGGTTTACTTCTTTACAGTTTTAATTGATTCTCTCTTTGCTAGTGTTTTCTTTGATTTTTTTGTTGCAGTTTTTAGATCGAGCTGTTTAAATGAAGAATTGATCAGTTAGTCAACAGGCTTGTTCTTTCAGATTCCTGTTATTTTGTTGGTTTCATCTTCTGATTTAGCCTTGCTTATGCAGTCACTCTCAAGCTTTCTATGGAACTTTCATTTTGGGACGGATTAAGTATCAATTTAAAAAAAATAAAAAAATTGTGGATGTATATATATGTAGTGCATGCGAAAGGCATTGTTTTCAGCCAGTTCATTACATTCTTGGATCTGATACATTACTCCCTTCAGAATGATTAAAAATATTTCTTTATACTTATTTTTTTCTTCCCTCCGTCCCATAATGATAGTCCAATTTGACTATTCAAACATTTTAACGGCTCATTTTCATTTCCATCGCTAGCCTTAATGATCTTTACCTGGGTCAAGCTGTTTAAATGAAGTATTGATTAGCTAATTAGCAAGTTTGTTCTTTCAGATTCCTGTTATTTTGTTGATTACATCTTCTGATTTAGCCTTGCTTATGCAGTCACTCTCCAGCTTTCTATGGAACTTTCATTTTCGGACCGAGTAAGTATCAATTTTTTTTTTTTTTAGTGGATGTATATATATGTAGTGCATGCAAAAGGCATTGTTTTCAGCCAGTTCATAACATTCTTGGATCTGATACATTACTCCCTTCAGAAGGTGATTAAAAATATCTCTGTATACTTAATTTTTTCTTCCCTCCGTCCCATAATGATAGTCCTATTACACTATTCAAACATTTTAACTCTTTACTTATTACCCCATTACTCCTACCTTGTAAAAATGCCACTGTCATACGGGTTTCTTAGTTTTATCAAAAATGTCTTCTTTCAGTAATCCATATTACGTAGTCAGTCTCCTTTACACTATGCTTAGTATGGAAGAAGCAGGTGTTGATGGTACACTAATTGTGCAGCCAATCAATCACCAGTTTAATTATTCCTTGGTGCCAGACGTCATTAGCACTGTATACTTATAATTTTTTTTATTTGTTGTTGCAGGTTCAAGGAGAAGGATCACATGGGACAAAGCCATATAAATGTAGTTTGTGCAAGAAAAGTGGACATAACAAGAGGGGATGTCCATTGGGTAAAGAACAAGATGGTATTGAGGTAAACAATTTTGTGACGGAGTATCAATTTTTTTTCATTTTTTTTTTTTTAGTGGATGTATATACATGTAGTGCATGCAAAAGGCATTGTTTTTAGCCAGTTCATAACATTCTTGGATCTTATACATTACTCCCTTCAAAAGGTGATTAAAAATATCTATGTATACTTCTTTTTTCTTCCCTCTGTCCCATAATGATAGTCCTATTTGATTATTCAAACATTTTAACGGATCTTTTTCATTTCCATCGATAGCCTTAATGATCTTTACTTATTACCCCATTACTCCTACCTTGTAAAAATGCCACTGCCATACGGGTTTCTTAGTTTTATCAAAAATGTCTTCTTTCAGTTATCCGTATTCCGTATTCAGTCTCCTATACACTATGCTTAGTATGGAAGAAGCAGGTGTTGATGGTGCACTAATTGTGCAGCCCATCAATCACCAGTTTAATTATTCCTTGGTGCCAAACGTTATTAGCACTGTATATTTATAATTTTTTTTATTTGTTGTTGTAGGTTCAAGGGGAAGGATCACATGGGACAAGGTCATATATATGTAGTTTGTGCAAGAAAAGTGGACATAACAAGAGGGGATGTCCATTGGGTAAAGAACAAGATGGTATTGAGATAAACAATTTTAATTGATGTTATAATGTGTTGGTATCTTAACTGTATTCTTATTTATAATTTTTTTTATTTGTTGTTGCAGGTTCAAGTGGAAGGATCACATGGGACAAGGCGAAAAAAATGTAGTTTGTGCAAGAAAAGTGAACATAACAAGCGGGGATGTCATTTAGTTAAAAAAATTGTTCCAGTGATTCCTGAATATGAGTTTTTAACTACTGAATGTGATATGTTATTAAAGAATTTGTCTCATGCTTTAAATGATGAAGAGAGAAATACAATTGTGGCTGCAAATGAGGTTTTAAAGAGACTCCACTTGTACTATATTTTATTTTCAGTACTTTTAATATTTATGCACTAATGTTGTGTCTTTATTATGTACTTAGTGAAACTGTTGTTAAAGGTGAAGCACAAGGCAGTCCACCTCCTGGGGGCAAAAATTTTATAACATTGCCCAAGTTGAAGGTTTTACATCACAGAAAGAATACACACGAAGGAAATCAACAACCACCACTTCAATAACAACCACTTCAACATCCAAAAGTTAGAAGGTCTGCAAGAATTTAATGGAATCAATGGATAAAACCTAAGAAGATTGACACAAGCATCATAGATTTGACAGAAGACTAATTTCAACAACTGTTGCCTTTTGGTTGTAAAAAAACTTAAATTTGGGTATTTTGGTTGTAAAAAACTTGGTCTTTTGTGTGTTGGTGATGCCATATTATGACAATTTAATTGGCATGGATATCATTTGAGATGTCTTTTGATTGAAATTGGGGATAAAAGGAAAGATGAAGTTAAGGTTTATAATGAAGAAGTCAGCCCAAGTTGCACATGAATAACCCGTGCCAAGTCCCTCTCCATGGAAATGACGAAAATACCCCTTCAGTTAGTCACGTGAAACGCACATGAACCATGGTTCGTTAGTTTTCTAACGAGCAATCCAAAAATATACCCAATTGTAACAAAATGACAAACTCAATAACCAAATTGCCACAAATGCAAATTCGATAACCAATTGAAACATCTCGACAAACTCAGGTAACTAAAATGCAATTAACCCTGAATAAAGATATAATTGTTTCACTTTTATGTTAATCAAAAAATTGAATTTCTTTGGTTGGTTAACGAAATTTTTAAAAAGTGTTCTTTTCGTGTGTTTAACACAGGGGTGGCATACTAGTTTTGAAAAATATGGAAGTTCAGTGAGAATAATTTGAAAATGTGAAAATTTAGTGAGAATAATTTGAAAAAGAAAAATAGTTCAGTGGGACTAAAAAATGGTTTTTGCCCAAGGAAAATGGGACACACTAGTGTGAAGCTTGGACTTATTAGGAAGTCTAAATTTACCTTTAGAATTCTGTAGGGACATGAATTTGAAAATTGGAGCCAAAAGAGCATTCAGACATCTGGACCAAAATTACAAGACTGCTACATATTTGGATCTATCTAGTCTGGATCATCCATTTTTCCTACCCTTCTCAGCTCTGTGGGGATACTATGGGTGTTTTCTTTCAAGTCCTTCATACTACTACTATTTTGTGTTCACAATTCATTACGACTGATCTAATGATTTACTCCTATAATTTTATTATGAGCTTTTCTTATTTTGAGCTAAGGTTCTAAAAATTACTACGCATCGGATCTAGGAGAGACCGAGAATTTAGACATAATTTATAATATTTTTCTGAAATAACTTGATGTTACTGCCGGATGGGAGGATGGAGAAGCCGTTCAAGCCTTTACTCAACATGATGTTGGAAACAAACTGGCGATAATGAAAATGAAGAGAGAACTGAGATGGAGAAGGAATCTGGTTCAGAAATTTTGTTTGTAAGCCCGATATTAAAATTTCAATTAATCAATTCACAAAGTATTTGATTCGAGGATATTTAAGAACTCATACTGACCAAGAAACAAAGTTGTTAAGAACAAAATGTTTTATAAAACATAATAAAACAGGAAGGCGGATCTCGACGATAGGCGACGTTCAGCCCAACTAGTCGGCATGTAAGGCGTTTAGGCGATGATTTTTCCCACTAAACATATTTTTAGCGGAAAACGGACAAGAAGTTAATCGCGAAAATGTCTGCCTAGTGCTTAGGCGGAGTCTAGACATATTACCTAAAGCATACCTCAATGTAAGCTACTCCCCTCGGGCTACATAAGTGTTGCAAATGACAACTATTTAAGGAACAAGGAATGTGCTTTAGTTTTACCTTGAACCATAATAAAATAACAGCAAAACTATTTCCTTATTCATTCAGAAATGGACATTTATTTTGGGATTGACAAAAAGCACACAAAGAATTGATAGATAAAACGGAATTCATAGTCAATAGATGATATGCACAACTTATGAACAAGGTGAAAGATGAAACAAGTGAAGCTTCTTTTAGGTGGCCGCTCAGTTTTTTCTTTAAATTTGAAAAAGAAAACACACAAAGAAAAATAGACTCAAAATAGATAGAATTCATAATCGAGATGATACACGACTCATGAACACAGTATGCGAGAGTACCGTAAAGAATATCACGATCACAGAACTGATCCCCTTGACCTTCATGAATTTAATTCTTCACAGCACTGAAAAGTCAAAACACTCAAATTAAAATCGAATATCATCAACATTAGCACAAATGATGAAATAACTATATATAAATCGAAAAACCTAAACCCCGCCCCTCCATCAAACGTTAAAAAAGATAATACTCCCTCCGTCCCGAAAAGGTAATAGTCCCACTTTTGTGATAAATTTGATTGAATTTTGATCAATAATTTTCATTAATTTAAATATCCTAATAAAACTCTAAAAACTGCAGTATTTTCAATGGTATATCAATAACCGGATTTAGGATTTCATTTTAATAATTATTTTGTTCCTAAATATTTGGTCAAAGTTCACTCGAATTGATCACAAAAAGGGGGACTATTTTTCCTGGACGGAGGGAGTATGTCGCTCTCCAAAAGATTCTAGGAGACATGACTACAGTCCCACATCTTACCAGAAATTAGCATACTCTCCAGCCTCCCCCCACCCCCCGCGGAAAAAGAGAGAAGGAGAAGGAGCTAGGTTTGTCTCATTGAACAAGTTAACAAAAGGGTTGAAAATACAATATTTTCCAGAAATACCCATGGCATACACTGGCCAACACCGTGTAGGATATTGCAGTCATTATGCTAAAGAAAAGACAAACTAAAAAGGAAAGAATAGTTTTTTTCTTCTTTTTTTTTCCAATGGAGGGCGAGCCTTGGCGCAACGGTTAAGTTGCTCCTTTGGTGACCATAAGGTCACGGGTTCGAACCTTGGCGAACAGCCTCTTGGCAATTGTCAGGGGAAGGCTCTAGCAAATGGTTCCCTCTCCCAACCCCCGCTTGGCGCACCGGGGTTTGCCCTTTTTTTTTCCAATGGAGGAGCTATTAAAGTTTGTAAAGGAAATGACACATACTTGTATATGTAGGCTGCAATTCCCAGAATTATACACAACAAGATAATGTCAATGCAGAAGTTCCGACTAGACCTCAGCTGCAAGAAGAAAAAAAATCCCCGTCATGCCCAAAAATAAAGTACATAATGACATGGGAATAACGTGGAAAATGTCTTCATAATCTAAATCACCTGGTTAACAGTGTGCTTAAGTCTAACATTGGTATTCTTAAGGTCAGATGTTGCCCTGTCCACCTGAAAAACGTGATTGGCGATGTTGAGAGTTATTTTAGATCTTTTGAAGCTTATTAATGGAAACCAGTCAAAATGGCAATAAAGTCAAACCTTGGTGTCAATCTCATCCATCAATGGGACTTGTCGGTCTACTTCCTGTATGCATCATTACATACATCCTTAGTACAATCGTAAAAAAATCTTCTATCAAAAAAAAAAAAAATGAAAAAGTAACAATAAAACAATTGTCATAAATCTTCAAAACAACAGAAGATGATGCTCAAGTCAACAAACCTCATTCATATCCTGGGCCATGTTTTTCAATGTATCCAAACCTTCCCCTATCATTTCCAAGCCTTCATCCTGTGTAAATAAAGTAAATCAAGAAGGGGATGCTAAAACCATAGGAAACAGCTAAAGAGTGCAGCGTGCATAACTTAGAATTAAAGAGTGTTTCTATGATTGATAAGCTTCTAAATTAGATAATATATATAACAAATATGCAACAAGCTCTTGCCTGTTTCATTTTTCGCATTTCATACTCTGATCTGAACTGACTTGACTGTTCAGTTTGCTGGAAGTATTCATCATCAAGCCGGCCATCTAATTGTTCAAAACAAATAAGATTTGACGATTATTTAAGCAATAAGAAGAAAGATATACAAGAAGAAAGGACAAGAATCTACGAGCTATGAAACTAATCAATCACCTGAATCAAATTTTATCTGTGCGCGAGAAGCTGAAGCAGCCCAACCCCCAGTTTGTTTGGGTGCAGCTGCACTTCCATCAGGTATGGCTTGAATTCTATCTGGCAGTGCGAGGGCCAAATCATTACGAGCTGCGAATTCTTCATGTGTAAGTCCTTTTACCTGCGAAATAGTATATAACAAAAGGCAAGACACGTCAACTTCAAGCATATAGACGTCCATCTTATTTCTTAAATTAATTTTTTGCAGGAAGTTCAGTCTTATGTCTTATGTGACCTCATATGGCCAGGAAGGTTTCTTCAGCTCCAATAATAATGTACTCCTCCCTAAATGAGTGTCCAAATTCAACAATTTTTGTCCCAAAATGAATGTCTTCAGAAAACTGTCCCTAAACACTTTTTTACCAAAAAAATCGCTATTTATTTTATTATCGTAAAACTAAATGTTTAGAAAGTGGATAACAAGAATATTTATGAATATTTTCCATTAAAATGTATAAATAACACACATTTTCAGAGTGCCCCTCAAAATGAAATTTGAACATTGAATTAGGGACGGAGGGAGTAATAAGGAACAGATTTCCTGGGAATACTGGATAAAGGAAATAAATGTTAATTTTATTGGTCTGCTTATGCTCTGGCTTTTCAAGTCATCAACAACAACAAAGCCTTAGTCCCAAAATAATTTGGGGTCGGCTAACATGAATCCTCATATGTTATCGTGAAAAAAAAAAAAAAAAAAATTAAATTAAAAAAATTAATAGATTGTTGACGCAGTAAATTAATAAATCATTGAAAGTCAAATGAATTTGGTAAGGATTTTTATTACTCCCTCCATCCCTAAATGAATGTCTATTTTCAAAAAAAATGTCTCAAAATGAACCTCCGTTCCTTGGAGAAGTTACTAATTACTAAATCATCCTCCTTCAAACTAATAGTTCAAATACACACTTATACATATGATGCAATTTGGTGGGATCATTAGGGCTTTTCATTTTAGTTAGCCCTTTTGCAAATGTCACTACAACAACAACGATGCCTTAGTCCCAAAATAATTTGGGGTCGGCTAACATGAATGATCATGTCATCGTTAAAAAAAGGAGGTAGGGAGAGAGAGAGGAAATAGGTGGGGATAAAATTTGGAAAAAGCAAAGAAGAAATAATAATAATAATGATAGTAAAAAGAATATACTCCCTCCGTCCCATTACAAACCGGAAAGTTGGTCAACTGTTGACCATCTTTGACCAATAATTTATGAATATCTAGATATTTTTTTGTAATTTTAAAAATTGTTATTGCTTCACCATTAGAAATACTATCAATAACTTTTTTTAGAATTACAAAAAAATATCTAGATATTCATAAATTATTGGTCAAAGATGGTCAACAGTTGACCAACTTTCCGGTTTGTAATGGGACGGAGGGTAGTATATAATATACTCCCTCCGCCCCACTAAGAAATACACACTTACTATTTGCACGGAGATTAAGAAAAAGTGTTAGTGTAGTAGGTGTTGTAAGTATGAAAGTGAAGTAGGAGAGAGAAAGTGGGGTAGGGAATAGTAATTGAATTGTTATTGTGAGTATGACAGGTGGGTTCCACTAATATAAAAGTATTAAAACATTTTCATTTTAGTAAGTGTTTAGTTTGCAGTGGGATGCCATAAACGAAAAGTGTGTAGTTTGTAGTGGGATGATGTGAGTATAGGGGAATTAAATTTAAAAAATTAAGTGAAATAAAATAAATAAATAAATAAATCAACCCCCATCACCCACATGAATTTGCGCTCCACTCGGGCCTTTTCAACTTCATATTTTCATCCAATCTCAATAAACATGTCGTTTTCAATTACCTTTTTCCATTTTTTCTTAGGCCTTCCCCTACACCTCACCGGTTTATCACTTCTCCGCTCTTCATATCTTATAGCCGGTGCATCTCTCGGTCTACGTATCACATGACCAAACCACCTTAGGTGATTTTTTCTCATTTTATCTTCAATGGGTGCAACTTCTACTTTCCCCCAATCACCTCATGCATCAACAGATCATTTCTTATATGTCTACACATCCATTGTAAGATACGCATCTCCGCCACATTCATCTTATAAACGTGACATTGTTTTACGACCCAACACTCAGTGTCATATAGAAGTACACAGACGTGCATACCTAGTTGTCGTGCGGAAGAATTTTGCCGGGATCACATAGAAATCATGTGGCACTCCGATTTCAACCAACCAGCTTTAATCCTTTGAGCCACATTTCCATCCAATTAGGGACCGGGGGTACTATTAAATGAAAAGGTACGCTTGTCGCCACCTTCAAGTACAAAATAACTTTTTTTACCCTCTTTGCTAAGTGGGTGTAAGTTATTAAGTTTGTCACTCTTTAAACCTTGTCTTCTTAAGCTATCACAGTGGATTTCATAGGGACTGCTAAACCTCCTCTTCCTTCCACTTCGATATTACTTAATTATTGATAGTAATCATAGCTACTAACTGCCCCTTGTTCAGCCCAAAATCTACTGATCCATCAGACTTAAAAATAATCCAGTTACGAGTTGCATAACTGATCAAAGCAAACAAAAACCAGCCATTCACATATTTCAAGCCGACAAGCAGTACCCTTATTTTTGCCCAAACTTTAGTGATCCAGCAGATGCTCATTTGTGATTCAGTTATGAGTTAAAATGGTCCCATGAGTTTCCACAAAAAATAGCAAAAGGAAGTTCCAGCATACCAAACAAAATCTTTTGCACTATTAAGGACTAGACTAACACACTTTGAATTGGGATAGAAAAACAAAGGCACATTCTTGTGAAGATTTTTTTCCCCAACAACATAGAAGTTGTGTTTTATGCCTCTCCACTCTCTTCTAAATAGACATTCCCGACTCACTAAAGTTAGATATTATTCATCTACCATTACTTAAAGGAAAGAGCCCTAATAATTTACATTAAAGCAGACTTTAAAGAAAATACTGTCAAAAGATTGAATAGAATCCCTGCATCCTGAGCTAGATTTGTGAAGAAAGCCACATGGAAGTGACATTAAATTTAATTGGATATCTGCTGGAATCGGGGATTAACACATCTGAGCACTGATGACATCATTTTTACTCTCCCTTTTCGTGCGAACTGGATTATTATCTACCCTATCCTTCATCATTGTTGCATACAATTTGTGCGGGAAAATAGGATATCTACTTCCAAGCTACTTTTCAGGAGAATCCCTTGAAACCAATTACCCTATAACGGTGAAAAATTATTACGATTGGACCTAAGGATCAGTCAAGTAATCAATACTGCCAAAAGATTATAACAAAACAGGCATCGCTGCCAAAAATTGTGCCAATAGGCTTAATCATCAATATCAGGCCTGAATTCTGGCTCCGGGATTAAAACTGGAAAATTCCTACTTCCTAGGTCAAAAGTTTGAAATGTTAGCTCAAAAATTCTGAGGTCAATGCTTGTGGATTCTACATACAAAATGAATTACAATACTGATAGGAAGAAATCATAAATTATCATTAACTGGAATAAACAATATCAACATATTTCAGCGAAAAAAATGGAAATTGAACCTTTTTCATAGCCAATCTCTGCAATTTTGGCACCTCCTCCAGTAATCTAGCCTTGGTACGCCGTAATTCGGCATTGATTGCAACAGCAGAAGCCTTACTTTTCTCATTTGTAGCAGTCTCCGCTTTCTAAGAAACCACCAAAAATCGCTCAAAAACCTCGGAACACAAACAAAAACCCTAGAAACAGGGTAAATTTTCACAGATCGAGAGATAGAGAAGGACCTGAAGAGCGGTTTCAATGTCGGATTCAACGGAAGCGTAGAGACGAGCGAAGGCGTCGTCGCCGGAAAGATTGAGATCCTTTTGCTTGTCGATGTCGTACTTGTCGTACTTCTGGCAGATCGCGTCGACACGAGTAAGGAGATCGATTACGCTCATTGTTGAGATCACGAAGTCGACTTTTTGAAGTTTAGACAGCAGAAAACAACATTGAGAGATTGGGGTTTTGTTTTGTTTAGTACTACGACGGAATCGACCAGTCTGTCATAACTGTTTCAGCTACGCTTCTTCTCTTTTTCAATTCAGATTAAAAAAAGGGATAATTATTATTTAGCCCCAAATATTTCAAATATAATTTACTCCATTTTCTTCAAGAATTTGTGTTATAAAAAATTAGTTTTTTGCTAAATTAAAAAAAAATATATATTTTTACATTAACATTTAATAATAATATATACACTATCACTCTTTTCACTTCACTGACATTTTTTTATACTAACAATGTCACTTTTTTACCCTACATTGTCACTCTTTTATACTTACACTTAATAATACATGAACTACACTCTTCACACTTGCATTTTTTTTACACTAAGGCTCCGTTTGTTTCGCGTAAAATATTTTCCGGACTTTCCTGTGTTTGGTAACGACAAGTAAAAAAAGTCAACGTAAAATATTTTACAGTCAATCGAAAATATGGCGTTTTCCTCCGTATTTTGATTTACCGAGTTAGACCTCGATAAATCATTTTTCGAAAAATCAACCTCTTCAGATCTGGTTCTCTCTCGTCTCATCCATCCAGGTAACGCCTTTTCTTCTCTTCTTCTCTTCTTCTCTTCTCCTTCTTAGTTGATTTTTGTTCAAATCTATTAGGCTTTGAGAGTATAATCGACCAGATCTGATTATCTCTCGTCTCATTCAGGTAACGTCTTTTCTTCTTTTCTTCTCTTCTTCTCTTATTCTCTTCTTCTTAGTTGCTTTTTGTTCAAATCTATTAGGGTTTGAGAGTATAATCGACCCGAATTTAAGGATTTTGATCTCTCTCATCTTGCAATTTTATGGGGTTTTGATCCCTCCTCATATTGGGTAAATACTAAATACAGAGAACTAAAAATACAGGAAAGTAAGTAAATTACCAAAATAACCTTTTATATACCTAATTTTTTTCCCTCCTTCCCCTCCCTTCTTCTCTCTCGCTCTTCCCTCCTTTCTCCGATCGCCGTCGTCGTCACCATTCACCACCAACGCACAGATCGGACTCCTCGTCTAGCCGAGTCGCATCCGACTTCCTCTTCTTCGCCATTAGAATTGTTTGGTCCGATTGAAAGCCCTAAATTGGCTTTCGCTCTCTATAAATTATATTTTGGATTGTACCCTTGTTTCCGATATGGTAAATCGCCGATTTAATTTCTATCTTTTACTGTTCTTGGGGGAAATGGAATGGAATGGAACCCTAATTGGATGTCACACAGTCTGGAATTGCAGACTTGGAAGAGTTGACGGGAAAAGGTGTATACTGATATGTCTCGTGTGAACTCACACGAGACACATCTCGTGTGAGTTCATACGAGATGAGTCTCGTATGAGTTCACACGAGATGTGTCTCGTGTGAACTCACACGAGATGAGTCTCGTGTGAGTTCACACGAGATGTGTCTCGTGTGAGTTCACACGAGATGAGTCTCGTATGAGTTCACACGAGATGTGTCTCGTGTATACTTACACGAGACGGGCAAGGGCAGCGTTGGAATATTTCGTTTCCTGTATATTTCGTTCCCTGTATTTAACCATATCCTCATATTGCGATTTTATGGGGTTTTGTAGATCTATATTCAGAGCAATCAATTCGCAAAGAGTAGGAACTAGAATGGTAACAACATATTTTTGACTTTACTAATTTTTCAGTTTTGCTGCTACTTGTTTCATGTTCAATCTGATCACTAGGGTTTATTTATGTTCCATTGCATTGAACTTGAAAGGTAACAACCTATTTTCGTCTTTACTAATTTCTCTTACTCTTTCTGTTGTGATTTTTTGGGTTCTGGTTAAAATGAAATAGATTGTGTTTACATTGAACTAAGATTATTTCAATTGAAATTACAGTATTATAATTGGACTAAAAAAAATATGTCCCAAATGTCCACAAAAAAAAAAAAAAAAAAAAAAAAAAACAAATTTTATCTATCCTTTTTTTTTCTCCCTGCCCGTTTTCCACTGTCAACTAGTTTCTGTGGGACAAAATCTTGGGAGAATTAGTATAAATCTTAAAAGAATTATGTCTCGAGATCCCACTCTACTTTAATCTCCATGTCTACCATTGAAACCTCTTCGTAAGGTTTTTCGGTCTCAAATGTATTCGAATGTTTTGAAGTATTATACTCACTTCGTTCCAAAATGTTTGTCCCATTTCACTTTTTTGTTGAACTTTGACCACAAATATATGACAATTTAATTATGTTCATGAAATTTTAAAAATTCCTATTGATTCAACAAAAAAGTCAAATGAGATAAACATTTTGGGACGGAGGGAGTATCAAGAAAAGAGACAAACAAAAAGAAACTACAGTTTTTTCACTTGCTTACTTGGGGTTGTCAAACTTAAATAAAATTAGCTTTTTTGTTTGCTTTCAGTATACATGCTTTAATTTATTGCATACTAGTAACTTTTTTATTTATGTAGATGGTAAGTAAGGTTATCCGAGCATCAGTATTAGGTACAATTGCTTCAGTTATGGCTGTAGCTACAACAGTTCTAAAAAGAAGAAAACTTCAACTTCTAGACCAAGGGAGCTTAAAGTTGACCAAGAAATTGCGCGAGAAAGATATATAAAAAGTATTTTATGTAGAGGTGATCAAAATTGTATAGATAAAATTCATCAGCCTGCCTGACACACTCTATTTGTGAGCTTGTTGATGTGTTGGTTTAACAAGAATTTGAGGTTTACAGAAGTTGAGGTTTCTTCTATACAACTCAATGCTTTGCAGAAGTTGAGGTTTCTATACACATAATATATGTATGTGCTTTTCTTTGACTGCTGATCAAAGTTACTTGCAGTTGGAATAGGATATTTGACTAGTTTATTGCATGTTACACACATACATGCATTTTTTTAAACTAATATTAACATTTTTTAACACTAACATTGTCATTTTTTTACATTGACACTTAATAATACATGCACTGACATTTTTTTACACTAATACTTGCACTAGCGGGGGAAACAAAACACGTTTTTTTTTAGTTTAAAAAAACGCATTTTTTGTAAGATTTTGACTTTCTCTACCGATTTTTTTCTTAATAATTAAAAAAACGTGTTTATGAACTGGACAGTGACATTTTTGTAAATAAATTTTAAAATATGCGTTGACATTTTTAAATAATCAAAACTTCTTTTAAAATTGTGCAATGACATTTTTTTTAAATAATCGAACTTATTAACACATCGTGACACACTTCAAAGCTACCACAACCGCCACTGTTTAACACTACATGAACTCTTATTACGATATCTTTGACAATCACTTTTACATTACCACTAACATTCTTTAACACTAACATTAAGACTCAAAAACACAAATTGAAAACACAAAAATTGAAATGACTATATTTGTCCCCATATAATCTCCTCGTATCATATCATGCATGCAGTGTTACAAAAATCAAAACATAAAGTTTCTAAAATCTTAGAGAAGATTGAGGAGCGATTATCTCTTTCCTACCCTCACTATCATATATAAAGAATCATACTTTCTCCGTTTCATATTAAGGTTCTTACTTTTATTTTTAGTCTGTCACAAATTAATGTTATTAGTTGCTTTATTATCTAAAATGCACAATGGGACTCACTTGTCATTCTCACAATAAATACTCCTTATCCACTTTCTCTCTCCTACTTTATTTTTCATACTCACAACATTTACTTTTTCTTAATATTCGTATAAAGTTATGCCTCGTTTGTTTTTCTCTCTGATCGTGTCAGAGGTAAGGATATTAAGTGTGTTTGATTTTATTTTATTTTTCAACCTGGGAACCTCTGAAAGGCCACTTAAAATTAAGTGATAAAATTGATGTTGAATGCCTCTGATTTCAAACCTACCCATTATTACCCTTCTAAACACAACACAATTTCTTTCACTTTTCCACTTCTCTTCTGTCTTTCTCCCTCACTTATGCCGCCTGTCCTCCGTCGTGTAGTTCTCCGGCCAACAACAACCACCTGTCTCCGTCTCTGATCGGTTAGCCCTCTCTCTATCTCCATATCTCACTCCCTTCGTCCTCTCTCTCTCTCTCTCTCTCTCTCTCTCACACACACACACACACACACACACACACCTTCACCTTCTGTCTCCCTTGCCAATCGAAACTCTTTCTACTTCAAATTGATGCTTTCATGGAGCCCGAGTTTTATGCCTCAATGAAAATCCCCTTTTTCATCTATTTTCTCTATTTCAGACATGACATCCCCAAAAAAGTCTAGATCTATAACAAGTTTCTTGTTGTTTTGTGGTAATTGTTCTTATGATGATGTAAAATTTGCTTTGGGATTTTATTTCAAAAGGGCTAAATGGTAAATATACCCAATTCAGAAAATGAATTCAGATAAGAAATCAAACAGCTTGTTTAGTTCAGAATTCAGTAATCAGACGCTGCCTCTTAAACATTCAGTCAAATTCAGAGCTGAAATCAGATTTCAGCACTTAACACTTAAAAAAAAACAAACGCCACCTTAAACTAAAAACCTTACTATGCGACGGATGAAATAGCACACAAGAAGACGGGTACATACTTTACATACTCTATAATGATTCTCACGCTCAATGGTTTTCGCAAGGAACACCCCCGTACTACTAGTCATACTCATTATGCAGAGCGCCCGTTGGTTCGTCCAGACATCCAAATATCGCGTTCCCAACTAATTAGGTACTCCGATATCGTGTATTTTTTGCATCATTATAAACATTGACACATTTTAACACTAACACTCCGTTTGTTTGGAGGAAAATGGTATGCGAAAAATGATATTCGATTGTTTAGTAAATATAAGGAAAATGTTTTCTGAAAAACATTTTCATGTGTTTAGTAAATCTAAGAATAATATTTTCTGATGACAACAAAAATGGGGTAGGTAGGGTAGGTGGATGGGGGGGGGTAGGGGTATTAAGGAAAAATCTTCCAAGGTTTTCTAAGTTACTTGACTGATTTCTTTCTAGATTATTCTTGTATATATTCTATGGTATTTAGAATAGAAAACTTAATATTGTATCTAGATTAGGAAACTCAATATTGCATTTAGATTAGGAAACTCAATATCGTATAGAATATGACTCTCTATATCTTGTACTATATAATCACATATTGTGAATAAAGAAAATGAGTTTTTCCAATCTTACAAGGTATCAGAGCAAGTAAGATCCAAAACCCTAAAAATCCTAAACCTCTAAAAAAAAATTGGCAGCCTCCCCCACCCTAGCAATGGCCGGCTACTCCTCTACCACCCTCAAAACCACCTATGCCAACCTCTCATCTGGCTCGAATTTCACACCTTTACCCTTTAAGGGCAAGTGTCAATATTGTCGCAACATCGGTCATGTCATCTCCCAATGTCGCCAGTTTAAACGCGACTACCCCACTGTAAACTTTCCCCCACTCCCTCGCCAAAACCGAAACCCTAACCCTAATCCCCAAGCCCACACCGCCGCCTTTCACAACCCCCTCCTCCTCACTCTTGGCTCATCGACGGTGGTGCAACCAACCACATCACCAATAACCTCTCCAACCTTGCCCTACATACACCCTAAAATGGCAGTGACGACGTCATAATCGAAGACGGTTCCTCTCTTCCTATATCTCACATATGTTCATTCTCTTTCTCCACACCCTCTTCCCCCCTTATTTTTAATAATGTCTTACATGTTTCTCTTATCACTCGAAATATTCTCTCTGTGTCTCAACTCTGTCGTGACAATAATGCCATCATTGAATTCTCACACTCTTCTTTTCTTCTTAAAGACAAAGCTACTAGTCAAACCCTTCTCCATGGAATCCTTGAGGATGGCGTCTACATTTGGCACCCTCCGCCCATCCAAGCTCATTCCAGCACTATTTCTTCGCAGTTGTGGCATCATAGATTAGGACATCCCGCTCCCCCTATCCTTAGTTTGTTACGTTAGAAGTTTCATTTATCTATTTCTGCCAGTTTATCTCCGTGTAACTCCTGTTTTATTAATAAAAGCCACAAACTGCATCCTCTTCTCTTATTTCACATGCTCCACTTAATCTCATTTTTTCTGATGTTTGGACCCTTCCCGTTCACTCTCTCGATCAATTCAAATACTATGTCATTTTTATCGACCACTACACCAAGTACATCTGATTTTACCCTCTAAAACACAAATCTGACACTTACAACACCTTTCTTCGCTTCAAGACCCTAGTCGAAAAATACTTCAAACGTCCCATCATTCAGGTCTACTCCGACAATGGGGGTAAATACCTCAAACTCACACCCACTCTAGCTCAGAATGGCATCACCCACCTTACCACCCCATCTCACACTCCTGAACACAATGGGTATGTCGAACGTCATCACCGCCACATTGTTGAAACAGGTCTCACCCTCCTTTCTCACGCCAACCTACCCCTTACCTTCTGGCCCTATGCCTTCACCACTGCTACCTACCTGATAAGCCGAATGCATACTCCCACCCTCAACAATGATTCCCCCTACCTTCGCCTATTCCGCTCCCCTCCAAATTATACCTAATTACGTAGCTTTGGATGTCTCTGTTATCCCTGGCTTCACCCATATACTCCCCACAAGTTAACCCCAAAGTCTATTCCCTGCATCTTTGTTGGCTACTCACCTACACAAAGTGCGTATTACTGCCTTGACCCTACCTCTCATCAGGCCCGTCTCAATATTTATTGGGGCCCCGTGCTAAATGTAAAAAAGAGGCCCTTAATATTTTAAAAATTACACAATCGAATGAATGTAATAATGTTGAAATAATGATTACAAATGATTCATTGCAATATATTATTAAAAAAAATCAAACTTTATAATTAAGGTTAAAAATGAAATGAAATGAAAAGGTTAAAATGTAACGAATACAAACTAAGAAAATAATGGGAGGAAGTCCAAAAAAGGCCTGGGGTGAGAATCGAACTCAGGGCAAGTCACATATAAGGGAGTAACTTATCCACCGAAATACATGATTTTCTACGTAATTACTTACGACTTAATATATAAGTACATATTAAAATTAAAAAATTTGGGGCCCTTAAGATATTTGGGCCCTGTGCGATTGGCCTTATTGCACCTGCCCAAAACCGGGCCTGCCTCTCATCGAGTCTACACCTCTCGTCACGTCCATTTTGTTGAAATCACATTCCCCTATAACTCCCTCACCTCCACTTTTCCCACCCCTTCCGCTCCCACTCCCTCTGACTGGCACACCCTATTCCTTCCCATCCTAAACACTACACCCCCGTACCACCTCCCTCCTATGCCCCCACTACTCCCCCAACTTATCCCCCTCTAAACCCTACTTCCCCCAACCAACCATTACTCCCAATCCAGCCTGAAATAACCCATGCCCAGACAGCAGAACTGCGCAATCGCCCCCTGGAATCGCGCGATCACTCACTTTTTTCGGAGAGTGAGCGCGATCGCCCCCTAGAACCATACGATCGCTCCCTTTGTCCAGAGAATGAGCGCGATCGCGCACCCTGGTCGCCTCTTTACCCAGCAACGTCGTTCCCTCTCCTGTTCATACTATTACCACCAGATTATTCTATGACATCACTAAACCTAACTCCAAATATGTTAACCTATCTCTCCTCACCTCCTCCACAAGCTTTCCCACCACCACCAAACAAGCTCTATCTATCCCACATTGGCGTAATGCCATGATTGAAGAATTTCAGGCTCTCACTCGGAACAATACCTGGAAACTGGTTCCCTCTGCCACAGCTCACAACATTGTCGAATGTAAATGGGTCTCCCACATCAAGTACAACCCTGACAACACAATTCAGAAATACAAGGCTCGACTTGTAGCCAAGGGCTTTCATCAACAACCCGGTGTTGACTACACTGAAACCTTCGGTCTCATTGTCAAACCCGCTACTGTCAGGCTCCTTCTCTTTCTTGCCACCACCAAACAATATTGGCCCCTTCGCCAACTTGATGTCAACAACGCTTTTCTTCAAGGTACTCTCTCTGAAACTGTATTTATGACCCAACCCCCCGGTTTTGAGGACTCCACCAATCCCTCATTTGTCTGTCATCTCTCTAAGGCCATCTATGGTCTTAAACAGTCCCCTCGTACTTGGTTTCAAGAACTCAAAACCTATCTCACCACATATGGCTTTCACCCCTCTTTAGCCGATCCCTCTCTCTTTATACTCAATAAAACTCCATCCCCAATATATCTTTTAGTTTATGTTGACGATATCATTGTTGCTGGACCATCACCATCTCTTCTTCAGTCTTTTATCACAAGCTTGTCCAATCGTTTTTCCCTTAAGGATCTCGGTTCTTTATCTTACTTCTTGGGTGTTGAAGTCGTCTCGAACCGAAATGGACTCCTTCTCTCCCAAACAAAATACATTTATGATCTCCTCACCCGACACAACATGATAGACTGTAAACCACTTCCCACTCCTATGGTCACATCACCACCTC
The DNA here is from genome assembly GCA_022495995.1 of Adenophora triphylla var. japonica. Lineage (NCBI taxonomy): Eukaryota > Viridiplantae > Streptophyta > Magnoliopsida > Asterales > Campanulaceae > Adenophora > Adenophora triphylla. Next base: position 69,075 of record JAFEMH010005558.1, on the reverse strand, counting down.
TCACTCGGTCCACCACCACTCCTGCAGTTAACCCCACATCCTTTCGTGCCATTGTTGGTGGTCTTCAGTACTTGTCTTTCACTCGTCCCAACATTGCATTTTCTGTAAACAAGCTTGCTCAGTTCATGCAAAACCCCCAACCTACTCATTAGGTAGCACTTAAGCGTCTTCTCCGCTACCTTCATGGCACTATGGACTTGGGCCTTCAGATTTTTTTTTTCACGTCTCCACCTTCCCTTCATGCCTTCTGTGATGCGGATTGGGCTGGTGACAAAGATGATTTTGTGTCCACCTCTGGTTTCTTTGTTTATCTTGGACGTAACCCGGTCACTTGGTCCTCCCGCAAACAACGTGCCCTTGCCCGGTCTACTACTGAAGCCGAATTTCATGCGATTGCTGACACCACTGCTGAGCTTACTTGGGTTCAGAACTTGCTTACTGAGCTCGGGATCTCTCCACCATCTACACCAGTTATTTATTGTGACAACCTTGGTGCAACAACTTATTCCGCAAACCCAGTTTTCCACTCTCGGATGAAACATGTGGCTCTCATTCCACTTTGTTTGTGAACAAGTTCAGTCCGACTCTCTCTGCATGCAACACATTTCTGGCAATGATTAGCTCACTGATGTTCTGACAAAACCGTTTCCTCGTATTCGCTTCCAACAACTTATTTCCAAGCTTGGTCTTCTCCACGGATCGTCCAGCTTGCGGGGGCGTATTAAGGAAATATCTCCCAAGGTTTCCTAAGTTACTTGATTGATTTCTTTCTAGATTATTCTTGTATATATTCTATGGTATATAGAATAGGAAACTTAATATTGTATCTAGATTAGGAAACTCAATATTGCATTTAGATTAGAAAACTCAATATTGTATAAAATAGGAGTCTCTATATCTTGTACTATATAATCACATGTTATGAATAAATAAAATGAAATTTTCCAATCTTATTACAAGGGGTAGGGTAGGTGGTGGGGAGAGGATGAGGTAGGGGTTATATCAAACGACCTCAATCCGTGCAGTTATAGCTTTCAAATAAAAGAAAGGAGATGCATCTAATATACAATATAAGGAGGTAAAAACCGCCTCTTAGCCCCCCATAAAGAGAGGCTGAGATTGATTCTTGGCAAATTGATCCAATGGCCCAAAATAACTCTAGAGCCCACGTTCTCTCTTTCCCCATCCCACAACTTCATTCCGCCCTTCCCCTCCCTGTTCCGCTCCTCTCCGTCTCTCACCCTCCGGCCTCATCCCAAAAGACGGTAACACAAAATTGGCCTACTCTCCTTCCCTCGCCGGAAATTCGCCCATCCCTACTTCGTTTTTTATGAGAACACCTCACCCAATCCAAGGTTAGTGTTTCAATATTATTTTGTTGCCCCATTTAACCAATCAAATTTATGTGTTGATTGTGTATTTTCTGCAGTATTTGCAGAGATTTTGAAGGACTTAGGTTAGTGTTTTGGTGTTTATCAGTCCTAGAGCAATGGGGTCTCAAAGACTCCTATTTGACTTCATGGCACATGAAACCATTACAATCAAGCTTCTTAAATTAAATCAATTCTTTTTTTTTCTTTTGAAAGTGAAAGGGTGATTCTAAATCTGTGAACTGGGTTGTTGTTGAAATTGGTTATGGGGTTTACTTTGAATTCTGATTCTAACCCAAGAATTTCGTTTCCCTTTTTTATTTTTGGTGTGTAAATGCAGGTAAATTTGCCTTCTGGAAATTATCGGCTCCTTAATTGATGCAGGTAATGGACTAATTTTTCATCTTTCTCTCATTGCCATTTTCTCCTCTTATGGTGACTGAGATTAATTGATTATTCTCTGATCCAACGAATTTAAGCACTCTTGCCCTAATTTCTCTCAGTTACTGAGCAAAGAGTTTTTGGGGAGAAATAATCCAAATACGAAGTATCACTCCTTTTGTAAGACTTTCTTTTCCAAGTTCTTCATATGTGATTGCAATGTCTTCCACCCAATTTCGATTCAATTTCAGCTTAAGGTTTGATTTTTATTTTTTCCTTTTCAGTTTAAGTAATTGAGGATGTATCTGGTAAGCGCTCGGATTTGAAACGATTCTTCTATATCGGATTTGTTGTTGGTGTTACGGTTAGATATTGACTTTAAGGTTTTTAGTCATTTTTATAGTGATTATTGGTTAGGGTTTTTATGCCTCCCTCCATCAATTAATCTTTAAGGTTTCCAAACAACCCATTACATTGAGTTCTGTTCTCAATGTGATGGGTTGTTTGGAAACCTTAAAGACTAATTGTACTTATGTTGGATGTTTTTGAAACTTACGGATATAATTTTGTTGTGGAATCTGGTTTGACAATGCCTGTCTAACCCTCTTTCCATTCGCCATTATTTTCTTTTAGCAGTTTCCAATTTAATTTCTGTTACTAATGTTTGTTTGTGCCTCTAGGAAGAACAAGACGATAGCAATCGCAAAGAGAGGAGGGAAGGTACGTTATTAAGATTTTTTCCTTTCTTATTTATTCTTTCGCTCCCTAATTAATTAATTACTTGATGCTCCTTCCCTTATTATCAACAAACCTCCTAATTATGATGTGCCATAATCCTTAACATAATAATGTTGTGAATTGTGTTTCTTTGACTTTATTTCAATGTGATTATAATGTGCCAATATGTTCCATTAATTTCATTTTTCGAGGCTTCTAGATCTCTTCTGCTTTCGATCTTGATGTTGTTGAAGCTTTTGGCTTCGATGAAAAATGGGTGGTGCTGCCCCTCATACTAATTTTGTTGGCCGGATTTTCATGAAATGTGTCTGGTACTCTTTCTTCTCTTAATCTGATTTACACTTTCCCATCCCACAATGTTCTAATTCCTTTCCCTCTTGATAAAGTCCAAGTTTTCTGTTAGATTGAAATTGATCGAGTCTGTAATAGCTCCTTTAACTTTATTTTATTTGATATCTAATGCTTCAGTCCCAAACTAATGAACTATTATGTTTGGACCGAAGAGGTAGTTAAAACCTTAATTTGTTCAACAACTTGAATAAAATCACATATTCATGAGTGCTGGAGAAGGGGATAGTGTTTTTTTTGTCAAAATTTATTTGAGACATAATATGAGACACTATTTTCTTAAAAAAAAAATTGGGACAGTGTGAGTATATATTATGATTCTTAATTATTTTTCTCAAATTAGACAATGAAAAAGCAACACAAAGTTTCTATAGGCATGTGCTAAAAGTGCTAAAAGATTCAACTCCACTTAAAACCTGGTAACAATCCCAAATGAATTGTTTATTTGTTTGTATATGTACCCAAATTTAACTCCAAAGTCCATTTTTTTTTCTTTTTTTAGTTTTATATGCTCATAATGTTGTGTTTATAAAGAGCATTCATATGTACTATATTATTTGTGTTTTGTAGTATTTATTTGGAGGGGGAGGGGGAGGGGGAGGGGAGGAGATTTTCCCCATGACAGTTGAGCCCCATAACATAATATTCCCTCCGTCCCAAATTGTTTTGGAGAACAAAGTTACATTGCTATTGATCTGAATGCTTATGAATGTCCACAAAGCTCTATTGAGATTAATCTCCTTGCCTCTTAGGAACTTTCTTTTTTCATACTTGATCTATCTATTATATATTTATAAAGTAGGTTATTTTGTGTCATTGTCTCCATCCCCAATTGATTGTTATAATGAGGTATTTGCGTGTCTTTTAGTTTTTGAAATTGATGATATATAATCATTATTTTTCCTCCATTCCAAAATAAATTTATACAGTAACATTTTATGATAATTTGAAATTTTTACTTTTCCAACGGAACCACCTCAACTTCATAAATGCAAAACTACTTAATCTCCAAAAAGACATTGCACTCTTCCTCATAAACACGAGTTACTTTGTTGTCACCTTGATATTTGTTCAATTAAATTATTATTATTTTTTTCTTTTTGTTCTAGGTTCAAATGTATTCAAGTTCTTAGGTTCAACTCAATGGACCGGAATTCAAGTAAAGGAAAAGAGCTGACAACAGCATCACATGTATTCTTTTGACTATTTTTCATCCTTATATTTTCCAAATTGTGATAGGAATTCTATTATAGTCAATGAGACATTAACAAATACATTTATTTGTTTCATTTGTACTTAGAATTAGTGATTAAACATGAAACTCTTAAAATTTAACAAACATATATACTTATTGAAGTATCTTATTTCGACTTAGTGGAAGTAAGATTTTTATCTTCGTCATCTATATATGCCGGTATTTGATCGACTTGAATTGGAAGTGGTATTTGAGGGTTTCCATAAATTGATATGAATCTCAGTCAATAACATTAGTTGCAGAAATAGATATAAATGAATGGCTTTTGTACATTTAGTATTTACTGTATTCTTCAATGTGTTGATTTTTCCGTTGCAAGTGTTAATTTATGAGTTAAGATGTTTGTGAAAAGTTTTCTTCAAAATGGAGTAGCCTTAAATCAAGGAGAGCAAGCCTGTACCTGAGGTTAACAAAGAGGCATCCTTCTGGTCATTTTGTTATCTTACGTATCTTACATTTACCACGTGGTATTTAGTTTCTTTTACTTTATCTTTGTGTTCTAAATTGCAAATTGGTTTGATGAAGTGAGTTAGATGAAATTCGTTGCAGGGGACTCCATTGTTTTCATGAAGACAACTAAATTGTGATCTTTGAGTAGGAATTAGGCGCTCTAAAAGGGGGGAAGGGATTGGCGGGACTGATTCCCCAACTGAATTTTGCTGCAGAATGTGTGTTTCTTTTACCTCAGAATGGGACTCCTTGAGCACGCCAATGGAAGAGAATGCAGCTTAAAACCATCTTCCAATCGTCTTCAAGCTTAGGACTGAGGTCCGTCACGTCCATTCATTTATGTCTGTTGGTTTAACAACTAAGGTTCTTGGATTGCGTCCTCTAGACACATTTTTGTGCACTTATCTAGGCGCACAATTTTATCATGAAAATGCTCAAGTAAGTGCAATATTTTTTATTCAGTTTCCTTTTTTTGTACCTTTGGTTATTAAATATAATAATTCTTTTCATAATGCATTTTGTTCTTTTTCCAGTCATAAGGGTTTTTTTGCTTTTAGATACAACTATGAGCTTTTGCCAATATCACCGAATATGAAGTTTGAATGTGAAAGATAGTTGATGATGAGTAATGGAGAAGCTTGGAATAATGAGAAAGAGAGTATTTGATGGGAATGGGGATATAAGTGGGGGTACTGACCCGTGCGATCCGCACGGGCTCAGAGTACTAGTAACCTTATGATCATACTTGATAACCTTATGATCATACTTGAGACAGGATTAATGTATTCCCTCCTTCCCGTCCGTCCCCGAAAAGTTAATTTTATTTTGACTTTTTCATGATCAACTCAATCGAATTATTATAACAATAATTTCTAAGAAACTTGTGAAATTAATATATTTTCCCTATTAATTATCCCAAAATAATGGAGTTGTTATTTATATATAACGAGCGACATACAAAAATCAAGTAATAAAATCCCCAAAATCTCGGAGAAGACCGGGGAGCGATTATCTCCTCTCTATTCTCACCATCATCCTATAAAATGAGATCTCTCACACAAAGAGACGGTATGCATTTTCTCTATACAAACACTATAATACACCTTTCCTCCCGGTTTATCTATACATAAATATTCTCAAAAAAAAAAAAAGTCAAATAGGACAATCTTTCCGGAAGTAGTACTTATAAAAATACTCTATTATGATGAATGTACATAAACTTTTCCCTGTTTCCTTGCCTAATCCAAAAACACAAAGATAACAATGGAAATAAGAACTAAAACAACGATAAATCTACGCAACTGTTCAAGAACCTTGATTATGCCATTCACATTCTTGTGCTTTTCTCAAACGAGAACTGATCATCTGTAGTCTGAATGTCGATCTCATGCTGCAATGCAGAAGGATGATCAGCTTGAGGTGCGGGACCCTCCTTTTCTTCTCCGGGTTGACCAACATCCCGGGGAAGTGTGTTGACCCGACCCTCAGCTTCAAAGAGCGTATTATGGAAATACGTAACCGGTGGAGATGGGGTGGCAGTATAGTCTGCCACCTCATCTTTGTAGTAATGCAGCAGATGATTAGGCGATGCATTGTGGAGTGGAGTTGTAGGCCTGCTAGACAAAGGTGTCACGGAGTTTGACTGACGATTATTCTGTTTGACATTCCTCTTTGCGTTCTGACGCCAACTATGTAGCGCCTTGACGACTCTGTCGTTGAATATTGTTGGCTTCATACTTGACCCCATCTGTTTGATTTTCCACTAGGATTTATAAACCTTAAAGTTTGTGAAAAATAAGATTAGCGGAATTTGATTTATTTGGTATATAAGTTTCACCTGTGTTACTAAAGCGTATAGGGGAAGAGTGACGTAGCTGCAAAGTATTTGAACGATGACCCTGATTCAAATTGTACGTGTTAGTTTCATTCACGACTTTATTCAATTTAGACGGGTAAAGAAAGACGTTTGTTTAAAATATGGTATACCCCATTGATATTCTGATGATGAAATCTTCTCTTCTAGCATGGAAGCAAGATTTTGCCCCGAATTCCATCTGGGAAACAAGAAAGATATAAAAGGCCGTTATATATAGGACATAAAGTAGCCAAACTGAGGTCTAATGGATAGAAAACGTCCGTTTGATTGTTTCCACTTACCCATGACCATGCAAAGAAGGCAAGCTGAAATGCGTTCTGTATAAGAGCAAAACAAGAAACAGGAGGAGAGATCAGAGAAATGAAACTGAAGAGACTGTCGATCTGTGTGTCTGTGTGTCATGTGTGTAATGTTAAGTTTTTATAAGAAGTACTCTCTACGTCCCAAAATGAATGTCCAGTTTTTTTTCTTCAAGTTTGCTCTTGATCAAGATCAAATTTCAATTTTTTGGCATTCATTTTGGGACGGAGGGAGTACCTGAAAGAGCACAAAGTGGATCAAGTAGAGGAGGAGGCCGGGGCGTTTGAACCAGAAGAGGTCATCAGTAGGTTGAACTACGGGGGTACCCTTCACGACTTCTCCTCTCTCTTGAATCATCAACCCCATTTTGGTAATTATCACTTGTAGCTTTGTCCCGACTAACAAAATAATCTGTAGAAACAATATCAAACATCAGATGAATCTTTAACGTTCTGGATAATTTGCACGAGGAAATCTAGCTGATGCTTACCATTAGTGGGATAAAGGGTAGCCATAAGTAAGATCTCCATCCTGTCCCGAGAATATCAATGTTAAATTTAACGCGTTAGAATACACACACACAGTTGCACTTGTACATAATGTTGCAGCCTTACCGTTTGTGTTAAAGAGTAGGAATAGTACTGCAAGAAACCATATTGGTGGACTGCAGTTTAAAGAAGAAATAGAGTTGGTTCGTTAACGTGGAATCCAAAAATGGTTTTAAAAAAACTAAATTAAATGAGGTCTCACCTGATTCCTACGACTACTTTGAAGTCTTCTTCAAGTGATCGGTTGATGTACTTCTGGAAATCAAAGTTGACTTGGCTATTTGGCGCCAAATGTGCCTGAAGAAGTTGACTTATTCATGTTAAAAGTCAAAGTAGTGATGAGAATATAGGAATCATGAGATGTAACACTAAGAAGTCAACGGTTACCATGATGAATCCGTGTCGTAAAGTCATATAGTCAACCTTTGGAACTGATCTGACAAATTGTCTGACAAAACACACCTGCAAAATTTGTAAGTATTAAGGTTAGTGTTTCTGCAATAAGAAGGCGGAGGAGATCATAAGTTTTATCAGCAAATACCATCCATAGAAGAATTGGAGAGCGGCTCCAAAAGCTTAAGTGCCTTCTCCCAAATGATGTGTCTCTAGCAAACCTAAACCTCTCCGGATCTGCAATAACAATATACCCGTTATAGACATTGTAATTACAATTTGAACCCATAAACCGAGCAGGAAAACATGTCAAACAAGAAGAAGAAAGAAAAATGAGACGGACCGTGTGAATATTGGTATTCAGTTGTCTGTGTTTCCATTTCCCACGCTTTCCACTCTCTCATCTAGTCAAACCAAATGTGAAATCAGTCAAATACTGTCATACATATGAGAATGTATAATGAACGAGACAGGGAAATGGAGGCAGAGTTGTACCTTGGCTCTGCCAAAACCCAATGTGATCATAGAACAAAGCACATGAAAAACAGCTAAAGCGAATATGAATAGATGCAACTGGTGAAGGCCATCAGCGGATAGAAACGGAACTTTACCCTGCAAAAATAATAATCATAAAACAAGATTCTGACTTAATCTTATTTTTTCTGACAATGTAAAAAAATATACCTGAGATTCACATTTGCCATATGATGCAGAAGCAGCAGCCAAAGACCGGCGTTGACTTTGATCGGACGGTAGAAGTGAAAGAAGCCTTCGTTGTTGTCTGTTGTCAGTAGAATCACTGACGTCTATCTCTCCACGGTACTTGTAACTGTATTCGTGTTTTAATGATTCTTTATCACAGGGTAGCCAAGTATCTCCTATGGCTTTAGATACACAGAATTCTGTTATGGGTGCTGTCCCAACTGTCATCAGCAGTGATATAAACCCCAGTAGCATAAGTTCTGTACATTAGACATACAAAAAAAGAAGATGAATTTTCGATAAATTCGCTCAAACCCTTATAAACAAAGTTTATGCAATTATAAAAATAAATTAGTCAGTCCAAAAATTAACCAACCTGATTTAACTCTTTCCAGTGCTTCAAAAAGCGTTTTCTTGTTCTTCTTTGTTAACCACTGCAGAACAAGACATAAAAACACATTATGATCACATAATCGCGTTAAAATAGTGAAATCGGACAAGAGTTTATTATGGGTCAAAATTATTTTTCAAGAATTATTTTCGCCAGACTTACCTTGCCAATTAAGTGAATGATGTGTTCGATGATGCATGATATTGTTACGAGAATAACACAGACAACTGCAACTGCCCATGTTGGTGTTTCCTCTAACGTCCGACCTCCCCCTCCTCCAGCCATTGATGATGCTCGATCTTTTTCTCGATGATTATTACTATAAATATTTTGCTAAATATTTTACACAGGGCATAAGTATGCCAACTATTTTGAAGCATAAAATGGAAATTTTACAAGTTGTTCATCTATCAAGATTAAACAATTTCAGGTAGCTGTTCTTTTCAAATGTGTTGAACTTAACTTTATTTATGGTGTGTGTGATTCTTTTTTGGTAGGGATGAATTAGCATAAAGGATCAAGAGTAGGATTCATTGACCATTATTTTTGAAGGGTGTTTGACTTTGACCTGACCCTTAACAAGGGATTTTACTACATTGTCCAAGTTGGTGGGATTTTTCTGTTTATTTACTTAAAATATGCCATGGCCGTTTATCCTTCTGTTGTCTGCTCTTTTGGAATTCAACTATTTTTTGGCTATAGAATAAAGCAAAATCCCTCGCTAAACTATCTGCGGTTCTTTGTTATGAAGCAACAGTCGGTCAATGCAATTTTCGACGCAATTTGTCATCGTGAGCAGGGGCGGATCTTAGTGAGGGGTGGGTAGGGCTCAAGCCCACCCCAGATTTTTAGAAAAAAAAAAATTTTTTTTTTTTTATTATACCCACACCTTGACAATTCCACGCCTTGACAATTTAAAATTCATGTCTAACAAATTGTTTGGCCTATTAAGTACGGAGTATAATATTATTGCTTGGGCCTTCAAAGCACCGTCATTTCTTTAAACAAAATTAAGACAGCAGGTCGTAGTCCAGTCTGATTCAGTTAACTTTCCGGATGTTTAACAGAGGAAGCAGAAACCGGCGGCGTCGTGACCGTCAGTAGACCTCAATTGGCCGTTCGAGATTCCCGGCCATGGCCGGATCTTCCTCAAGTTATTCCAATGGCCGTTCTTTACAACAGAAAATAAAGCCTCTCAATCTATGACAAGAGCAAGTTCGGGGGCAAAAAAAAATTTCAGGGGCGCTGCCCCCGAACCCCCGTCTGATCAAGCCCACCCGGTTTGGAAATCCTGGATCCGCCCCTGATCGTGAGTCATCCGAAAACAACCTCTCTATGCTTTAATACAAGGACAAAGCTGCATACATTCGATCCCCTCATCCCACCGTAAATAGGAGCATTTGCTGCATACATTCGATCCCCTTATTCCACCGTAAATAGGAGCATTTGCGGCAATGAAATAATGTTGTTGTTATTGTAAAAGTTGTAAGAATATCATTATACCAATGAAAGGAACCATTGTGGTTAAAATATAGATCTAGTGAGGTCAATGATTTGAATTTTTACTTCCTACAAAAGAGATTTTTAGATTAGTCACTCGCACTCGCTGGTTATAGCCTATAACCAACGAGTGACTGAGCCGGAATTTTTTGCAAACGGGACAGGTTTTAATATATTACATTAAAATTCTTGTAAAGTCTGTGTAGATTAAGTATAGTCATTTAAGACGGAGAAATTAATTGTCGTTTTTCGAGAATATAGATGTTAACTAGAACAAATATTTAGCAGTTTGTGCTCTTTTGTACTCTCTAAGCTATAATCCTATGAAAATAAAGACAGGAAGTAGAATATTAAAACTGTCAAAGGAGTAGACTGTAGTTTATTTGTAGAATGAACATAACTTAATGGTTATTATTCCCAATTTTGTTTCATCATCATCATCATCTTTAGAGGCCTATTTTCTTGTCCAAGAAATCAGTCCCATGCCAAAAGCCCAATTCATCATCTTTGCAAAGTCATATCCTCCATCATTTTCTTTTTTCAATCACTTCTCCAACTACCTAAATAAACTCTTCATAAATGGTAGAAATGGAAATTTGTGGAGCATTAACTCCTTCCTTGGTTATTGTGATTCAAAACGACATTTAAATGGGAATAGATGGAGCATTCCGTTATCATTTGAAGATATCCAAATAGGGCATGAGCTAGTCCGCCCAGCCCGACCAGCCCACTGTCAAATAGGCCAGTCCAACCCGTTATCCATGACCCCACATGCCTAATAGTTGGGTCGGGCTTGACATTTTCTACATTTTGTCACAATGTAATTGACACATTCTAATATTCTATCTCATTAGACAAAATAATATTCAACTTTCTATTTCTAAGAGTCATTTTTGGTTTGCAAAATTTGATAGAAAGTGAAACTTTGATGAAGTTATACTTAAAAACATGGAGGGGCTAGCTTGTTCACTCCCCTAACTAAGAGGGGTGAACTAGAATGTGTAAAACCAAAGGGGGCTTTCTGTCTCCAATTAGAAAATATAAGCCCTTGGTTCAAATTCCAACCAAATTCATGGTTATGACCGTAGTCAGATTTGGACAAAGCTCGATCTAAATTCTTCTTCCCCCTCCTTTCCTTCTCTTTTTCCGCTCGATTGCTTTCCGGTGACCGGATGCGCGCCTAACTCCGTGGTAACCGACCTCTCTCCTCTTTTCCAATTTCCTCATGTTTTTTAATTTCTGTGCCTTGTTACCTGTGCTTGATTAGGGTAAAGTTTTACCGAATAATTCCATTTATTGGATTTGATTTGGGGGTAATTGTGTATATGGACTTTATTTCAGTCGGTTGCCTCTTTTGTGATTAATATCATTTTATTAATTCGAGAATATGTGTCCCAGACATCCGATGAAACTGAAAAGATACAGAGAAACAAAACGAGAATTTGTATTAGTAATGGGAATAATCCTCCTTTCATAATTCCATCATTGGTGTTATTTGGGAATTTTTTGAAGTTGGAAATTTGATCTTTAGTTGGTATTTTTAATTTTATTTTAGCGATTGTGTGAGGCATTTTTTGTGTGATTTTGTAACTGGTTATGATACCCGTGTTTAAGCTTTATGAATTACTACGTCGTTGTTGTAGTAAGTCTAGCCATATTGGGGAACAAAGGGTTTTGCTGATAGAATTATGTATGACACATATTGCTAAGGCATCAGATGTCATTCAAGGATATCCAGTTTCATTGGCTTCATCCTTATATATGGATCTTTGACACTTTTGTTATATAAATGGATGGCTAAAGTTTGTTGTGCAAGAGAAGAAGAAAAAGTCTGATTCCTCCGAAGAGAAAGCCCAAATTATGAATCATTGTAAGTAACATAGTTCAGCTCTTAATTTGGCTGCAATTTCATAGGCATTTTACTCAAGAATCTTCTCTTGCAACTCCACTCAATCCATTTTGCAAGATCTTTGATGCCTATCTCAAGTCAAACTCCAAACTAGAATTTCTAGGTGTTTAGGAGTGTGAGATACCTAGTATGACCCGTGCCCCTCACGTGCATGGATGACTGTTGGACTCGTTTAAATACCATAGAATAACTATTGCGGCATAGGTGACTCACTTGTCTCTTATGTTGCGGTATTTAGGCATATATATTTAGTCAAAGAGAATAATTGCCCCGCTCCCTCAGAATTGGACAAGTTCTGTGGGATGATCACATTATATTTGGGAATCATCAGGAGTAGTGGATTGGAGGATTGAGTGATGAAATTGCAATGTGTTCCAACCGCAGTTGGACGCGTGGCCTAATTAAGTTAAAAGGGAGAAGTCATAGAATGAACTAGAATAAGGATACATGGTGCAAAGACATGTTATAAAGGATTAACCAATCTAGTAAGGCCACGTACGGTACGGACGCATAGCCATTACATATAAATAGATGGCTCTAGCCATTTATGGGGGCTACACTCAAGTTCATTCATTAGACTTTGTCCTCTCCTAAGCTTATTAGATCATCATTCTCACTCCTCTTTTTCATTAATCATTGATAAGTGTAACACTTTATTAGACCCACATCTTCAACCTTCAAAGGACTATATACCTACAAGGGGAATGCCTACTTGCATTTGGCTTCCAATGCATGTGTTTGATTCTTTGTAGTGGTATTTGTAATGCCCTATCATGTCCTTGGCACTGCCTTTATGATTGTCCGGCATAAAGTGTAAGTGTCGAAGAAGAATGAACTATGTCTTTATGGTCTATTAAGTCCTTCTTCTAGACAACTTGTTGAAGCTGGTATAAGGAATTATGGTTGCGTTAGATAACACGAGGAATTGTGGAAAACTTTGGAAAAACCTCATCAACATGTTTGTAAGAATGTTATAAACAATATCATAATGCTCCCTCCGTCCCAAAATACTTGTAGTTTAAGGGGTTCAGATTTCTCTCAAAATACTTGTTGTTTTGCTACCACCTAGGCATCTCTGGCAGTGTTTATCAATTATACCCTTATTTCTGATTATGAAGTCGTCATTGTAAAAGCATTTAGTTACCTAGGTAATTGAATTCTTCTAAGGGTAATTTAATCTATTTCATACTCTCCCGTCCCATTACAAAAGGCACAAAGCCCCATTTTGGTGTCCAATTACAATAGACACAAGACAAAAAAAGAAAGTTTTTAATACTTGTTTATTTATGGGACCCACTTGCATAGTTGTTAAAGGTGAAAGGCGAGAGGCGGGCGAAGGTGAAAGGCGAGAGGCGGGCGAGAGGTTCATAGAAAAGGCGAATGGTGAGGCGGTTGAAAGGCGGCCGAAAGGCGAGCAAGTCGGTAAAATAGAACAAAAAGACTAGTACAATAATATGTATGCAAAATATACTAAACAAAGCTTAAACATGTTAAGAACAAGAATTTTGCATTAAATAAAGGTAACAATTTCACATGCAATAGCAACTTAACATAATAAAAACACCCCAAAAGTGAGAATTCTTAGAAAAAAAAACACATTTGATGTTCAAATCGGTAAACAAGTAGTCGTTTAAAAGCGTGAAAATAAGTGAATTCAAATATACAATTTCAAACTTTGATTCCTTACCTAGAGATAAACATAAGATATAGTTAAAACTTCAAATGAAAAAAGGAGACCCATAGTAATGAGAAAAAAAAGTATATTCGTAAACATAATAAAATTTGCAAAACTCCATTTAAAAATTAGAGTAAAGCAAGCTATAGGTAGTGTTTTTGTCGCACCTCTTTTTCGTAGTTCTAATTCGTTATTTATCACTTATTTTCTTTTGATTGCCAGAGAGAAATTACAGATATCTTTCTTTCTTATGCACGACACAAGCTATTTTTACTCCATGTTTTTTCAAAAGAACGCATTTTAAGTTAAAATACTAAAACTAAAATTACAAAATGACCTAGTTTAACATTACATACGGCTATTATGTCTTTTGACAAAGGTGGACGCCTCTCGCCATAACCAAGAAAGGTCTCGCCATATCCAAGAAGGCACACAACACAACAGCCGGCCACAAAACCACCACAAAACCAAAAGGTGGTCGACCCCTAAAGCGCCAAAAAGGCGAGGCGGGCGAGAGAGGCGTTAGCCTTACGCAACTATGCCCACTTGTCATACTCACATCATTTATCCACTTACTATTCCCTACCCCACTTTCCCTCTCCTACCTCACTTTTCATACTCACACCACTTATTCCACTGTACACTTAATTTTTTTGCAAAACCCATTTTGTGTCTTTTGTAATAGGACGGAGGGAGTATGTATTAATTGCACTTCTTAATATGTGTGCACTAAAACAACAAGTATTTTGGGATGGAGGGAGTAATTAGTATTGCTTTTAGACAACTGAAATACCTTGACAGACATGGTTTGCAATATGCATAACATACATGCTCAATTTTCACTCATCTCCTTTAAATTTTGTTTGCAAACAATTTAAGATGTATTAAACCAACATTTCAGCAAGGAAGTGTCTCTCCATTATGTCTAGGCTTCTTGCTTGTTCTGTTCCTTTAAGTCAGTCTATTTATGTGGTTATTTTGTCCGAAGAATCAATAAATCAGGTAATTGGCAAAGAGGAGAGGGACAATGAGAGGAGTAGGAGTTTGTAACTTTTATGTTATTGACGGGGACTTTTCAAATTGCTTCCCCTCTTCAACTAGGACCAAACCAGTTTTCTGGGGGATTTGGGGCATCCTTGCTGATAACCTGTCCTGTCCTGTTACTAGAGTGAAGGATCCAGGAGTGATTGGGAGGGGAAATATGTCAATTAACCAATTTAAACTTGAATAATCTCAAAATTTAGAAAGGCATAAATAAAATTTGAAATATGTGAAAGAAGTAATCATAATAATTGAAAATAATCATTTTCAAGAAGAATTTAATGATATATAGTTGGGGAACAAGTTTGATAAATAGATTTCAGTCGTTTGTATCTTATTGTGTGTGTGTGGGGGGGGGGGATTAATATCTAGTCCCTTTGTCCCAATAGAAGAGTATCATTTGACTTAACACCCAAATTAAGACTATGTTTGAAAATCTTCCAGTTCTCTAAGTTACCCCCTCAAAACATTTGAATTTAAACTAATGGCATTATAGAAATTCAAACCAGGGAAAAAATTGAAGGTTAGTTAAAGAAACTGTTACTCATCAATAGACAACCTCACCTCTTTAGTTGGGATGGAGGTAGTAAAAGATATTAGTAGGAAAAAAAAGGGTACCCCCTTGATCAGGTAAAGCTAACTGAAGAGGGATCCCTATGTTTATGTTAGTACTATGATGCACTACATATTTGATGGGATACTGGTTCTCCGTTATCACATATTTTTGATAGGAACCATTATCACTATTTAAACATTACATTTACCGATATATCATATCAAGACATTTGCCATATCATATAGCATTTGAATTAAGAGCTTTTGTCTGTATATTATTTCAATGCATGGGGTTGATTCAATGTGTGGTGTTGTGTAACAGTGTGTAAAAAACAATGATAAGGCTGCAAACATATGCTGCGGTTAGTTTTGTTGCTGCGCTTGCTGTTATTTATCATGCCTTCAGTAGTAGAGAGCAGTTCTATCCAGCAATGGTTTATTTATCGACCTCGAAGGTCAGTTTGGTGCTTCTGCTCAACATGGGATTGGTTATCATGTGCATTGCGTGGCAGCTGACAAAACAACTTTTCCTTGGTTCCCTTCGAGAAGCGGAGGTTGAAAGGCTGAATGAGCAATCATGGCGGGAAGTCATGGAAATATTGTTTGCCATAACTATTTTTCGCCAGGATTTCTCAGTCTCATTTCTTGCCATGGTTACTGCTCTCTTGTTAATTAAGGCTTTGCATTGGTTGGCTCAGAAAAGAGTTGACTACATTGAAACAACTCCATCTGTTCCTATGTTATCTCACATCCGAATAGTTTCTTTTATGGGGTTCCTTCTTTTCCTAGACAGTCTGTTTCTATACAACTCGGTTAAGTACTTGATACAAACACGTCAGGCTTCAGTTTCAGTTCTCTTTTCATTCGAGTAAGTTACTTGAGCTTATGCCTTATAATTATTCTATTATCTTTGCTTGTTATATCCCTCTTCATTTTTAGATCTACCTGCAAGCCACATTTACTTGTCTATTGTCTTGTTCATATTCATTATAGGATATTGAAAGGATTTTTTCCCTTTGAAAATACCTCGTAAGGCTTAGCATAAATGTCTGAAGATCATACTATCGACACAGACATACTTGCAAGTAGCATAGCAGTTCCTTTTCCTTTCTTATCTTCGAAGACATTGTGAAATGGGCATCACCGTGTACCTAGACTGTGTGTATGTGTGTAGTATGTATGTGCATAAATCCACGTCTCCATAGTTTTCAAGTTTTTTCTTACTTACTGAAACATGATAACTTTATAGCACATCATACCAGTGAAAAAATTATAAATAAAATAAAAGAGAAAAGAAATTTAAAGAAATATGGAGAAGCAAAGGTACAATATTGAAAAGTTTGACTTGTCATATGTGGCACTTTTTTTGGGGATGGAGGAGCATATTCAATATATCATGTTAAAGACTTGGGCCATGTTTGTTTGCACTTATTTGCCACTCACTGGGCTTGGCACTTATTCAGTTAGACCTCCTCTATTTTAAGTCCATATGTTTTCCTTGGCCAATTCAGATCTGAAAGTCTCTTAAATTCCCTTAAAATTCCAACTTGAAAATGAGTCTGAATATATAAGTGACTCATCTGAAATTCAAACTTGAAAATTGGATAAAGGAAGTATAAGAAGATAGGTAAAGTGAGGTGTGAAGCAGGATACGTTGGCTGGATGTTTTGACTTGATTATGTCAATGCAGCCACTATTTCATTTGCAGCCTCTTTAACACTTCAATATTCACCAACACAGGTGTTTAAGAGCAAGAACAGCAATTCCAGTTCACTTGGTAGGTTTTCCTAGTTGTATTGATCTCTTGAGCCACTGTTTTTCAGGTACATGATATTGGCGACAACTACCGTTGCCACATTTGTCAAATACACGTTCTATGTCACTGACATGCTTATGGAAGGACAGTGGGAGAAGAAAGCTGTATATACCTTTTACTTGGAACTTATTCGGGACTTGGTTCACTTAACTATGTACATGTGCTTCTTCCTTGTGATCTTCGTGTAAGTAATCCATCCTCTTGTACTTGGTGCATGTTATGTTTGTTTAGACATATGTATACTTGTTGAAACAGCCTCTTGTAGTTAGTAGGAAGTGTTTTCTCTTCTTGCGCTACCATGTCTAATTGTGTGAGTGCATTAGTGTACATTTTTTCATCCTTTCTAGCAAACCTGTTGTACATTATTTCCGGTGAGCAGTTGTTTTATCAGGATCTTAGTCTTGGGCTTAATTTTGTATTATTGCATCAATGCTTAATTTATTTAACAAAGAATGCAGTAAGAGTTTTGGGTATCAGGTACAGTGAATTATGAACCATTGAGTCACTTGTTAGTGATGTTACCTAAAATTTGGATACTCCCTCCGTCCCTAAATGAATGTCGAAAAAAGTTTCAAATTTTATCTTGATCAAGAGCAATTTTTTTTTTTTTTTTTTTTGACATTCATTTAGGGACGGAGGGAGTAACACGTTTACCCTTTTCTAAGGCTATCTTGCCTTCAAAACCTCATTGATTTAGCTTGGGATTAGTTGCATCGGCTTCGAAGGAGATGCCGAGATGAGAAAAGAACAGGGGTGGTTATGGCATACCCCTTACCTGCCATGTTGAAGTCTGTTCCCCAGTAAAGATGTCCTATAAGAAACATGTTGACAGTGGACAGACTTAAAAAATGATTTTTTTTTTTTTTTTTTGAGAAGCATACTTTATTTCATTCTTAAGTGGCTTAAACATGCTTGCTAGTTTTATATGGGCCTATTTTTTGTTGGTGATCTTTCCCTTATTGTGTGGATGTTATCTTGATGGGGCTGGAGGGCACTGAGAGAATTATTAGTTTGCATCTCTCTATATTTCTACCTTATTTACGTCTAGTACCTCAACCTCACAGCACAGGATTAGGCTAAAACTGCAAATTTTTTTTTTTTTTTTTTTTTTTTTTTTTTTTTTTTGTGTGACAGATTAAGAGGGCGAGCCTTGGTGCAACGGTTAAGTTGCTCCTTTGGTGACCATAAGGTCACGGGTTCGAACCTTGGTGAACAGCCTCTTGGCAATTGTCAGGGGAAGGCTTTAGCAAATGGTTCCCTCTCCCAACTCCCGCTTGGCGCACCGGGGTTTGCCTTTGTGTGACAGATTAAAATAAATTTGCATCCATTTCTCTGAATGTGCGTATGTGTAATTGTGACAATCTGATTGCTTGCAGTTACGCCTACCAGTTTAGCGTAAAATCCTGGTGATAGACCCCAAGTTTTTCACCTAATGGGATATCTATTACAGAGTTCTATTTTTCTAACTTTACGATTTTCTCATGTGCAAATTGACATTTGTGATTTGGTGTCTACAGGAGTTACGGTGTGCCTTTGCACTTGATTCGAGAGCTTTATGAGACATTCCGCAACTTTAGGATTCGTGTTGCTGATTACATTCGTTATCGGAAGATAACTTCAAATATGAATGATCGCTTTCCAGATGCAACACCTGAAGAGCTAAGCTCGTGAGTTTTTTTTTCCACAAGATCCAACATTTTTGTAGATTCTCTCTAGCACAATTCTGAATTGTCAAATGTATCTTGATGCTTGTGCAGAAGCGATGCAACATGCATAATCTGCCGGGAGGAAATGACAACAGCAAAGAAACTAATTTGTGGGCATCTTTTCCATGTGCACTGCCTTCGGTCGTGGTTGGAAAGGCAGCATACATGCCCTACTTGCAGAGCTCATGTTATACCAACTGAGAGTGGTACAACTGCTGCTACTTCACGTGCTGATCAACAAGGTAGAGTTCCTCTATGTTTTATATAATATTCAGCTCTTATAATTCGCTGCAAATGCTTTATCTACTTACTGGAGCTCCTAAATGAAAAACTTCTCTATTATGTGATTTTCTTTCTGATAGAGAAAATTTGTGGGCATATTTTATTTTACCTTTTCATTTGTTTTCCGTCCACTGAAAATAATCTTGGCATAACAAAACATTCAAGCCTATTCAACTTGTATGTATAAAATATAAGTGGTGAAGTTAGTATAAAATATAAGTGGTGAAGTTACTGCATCTGTGAGCGTCGGCTTTGTATTTGAAAATGATGTTTCAAATTGACAAAAAAAAACAAACGTATCCCATTTGACATGTCCCTTCTTGAAATTGCAGAAAATTATTATAGGTACCTTTTTTTCTTCTGAAATGGCACTATTGTTTTGGGCAAACCAAAAAAGAAAGAGGGGCTATTTTGCTTGAGAAGTAGGGAGTATATACTTATATTATGGTTCATAAACATGTACTACATCCGTCCAAAAAGATTAGTTTTATTTGAGATGCCTATCTTTTTAAGAATGATGCATTACCTGTTTCTACCTTCTTGCAATTGCACTGTGTTAATGCCCTTTTTAGTAATGTGACTATTTATAGGGACAAGCCAAAAAAGAAATTTGGACCTTTTGGACGGATGAAGTGTTTAAATCTGTTGTGATATATGTTTTGGAAATTTGCTAATCTTGTAGATCTATTCAGGTGCAGGCACGGCAAGTTCATCATCTCAAGGTACAACTGCTGATGGTGGGGCAATCGATAATATCAGCCAGCATCAGACCAGACTCCAAGCTGCTGCTGCAGCTGCCTCTATATATCAGAAATCCTATGTTTATCCTTCTCCAAGTAGACTAGTGTGGTATTCACGTCCCCCACATTCTAATTGCATGTATTCATATCAATGTTTAATATTTACATATTTATATACAAATATTTTCTTCATTGCTTAGGTCACCTGGATATACTTCACTTCCCCAAGGAGCCAAAGCAGATCCCAATGGAGCACAATCTTCCACCACAAAGTTGCCAAATCAGGTTACCATCCCTGGTGGTGCTGCTAACTTGCCTTCGGCTCATTTCCCTGGTGATCCATTTGTCCCATTTCAGGCTCCTGGTTTGAACACATACTTGGGAGATGGACTGAGTAGCAATCTGACTTTATCAGTGGAGGCAGTGGAGGCTCAAAAAAAAATCATCAAGAGCCAGATTGAGGTATGGGTTTTGTAGCAATCTCATGGTCTTTTTTTTTTTTTTTTCCACTACTCACACACACACACACACATGCACGCACAGAAGCGCCTAGGAGATAAATCCTAGGGAGAGAAAGCCTTCCCTCTAACTTCTGGGGGGATCGAACCCATGACCTCCAGGTTGGAAGCCATGAGCTCAAGCCAGCAGGCCAAATCCCCATGTGCAATCTCATGGTCTTTTGATATGATAGAACGTGGAACAATATGCTTATCTATACTCCCTCCGTCCCGCTAAAAGTTACTCTTTACCCCTTTGGTGTCCCATTAAAATTTACACTTTCCTAAAATGGAAATGTTTTAATACTTGTTTATTCAATGGGATTCACTTGCATACTCACAACTAGGGGTGTGCAAAAATAATATGGAACCGGACCGGACCGGACCGGACCAATAAAAATTGGACCGGATTATTAGCATTGGCCTGGTCTTGGTTCCAAATTCCTATAGAACTAGTTAATTGGTCCGGTCCTGGTTTTGAGAAATACGAACACGGTTCTGAATTGGTCTGGACCAATGATATATATATATACTCCCTCCGTCTTACTCGAAAAGACACAAAATAGGTCTTGCACGAGAATTAAGGAGAACGTATAGTGGAGTAAGTGTTGTGAGTATGAAAAGTGAAGTAGGAGAGAGAAAGTGGGGTAGGAAATAGTAAGTGGATAGTTATTGTGATTATGACAAGTGGATCCCCTGAATAAAGAAGTAATAAAAACTTTCCATTTTGAAATTGTGCCTTTTCAAATCGGACACCCAAAAAAAAAAATGGAATTTTGTGCCTTTTCGGGTGGGATGGAGGGAGTATATATTATATTTTATAATTTTAAACCTAAAAATCCTAAATCCCCTAACTATCTCTCTGAAAATTCCTCTTTTCTCTACATAATTGCTTGTTGCAATTAATTTTCAAGCTACTATGTTTTTTTTTTTTTTCATGACCAGTTGATGAATTACTAATGTCTTAACACTGACTTGAATCTAGTTGTTGTATTGCATTTGGGGTTTAATTTTCTTATTATGGCTTAGCCGTAAAAAAGTGATGCATGTTAGTTATGTTTTAGAAAAAAATGATTGTATACAATATTTAGAAATTAAGCAGTACCGTGGTGGAACGGACCAATGTAACCGGTTTTGAATGTACTGGTCTGATTGTGGTTCTAAATTTGTACAGAATCGTAGAATTAGTCCGGTTCCGGTTTTATGAAATTTTGACAAAACCCGGACCGAACCGGACCGTGAACACCCTTACTCTCAACAACTATCCACTTACTATTTTCTATCTCACTTTCTCTCTCCGACCTCACTTTTAATACTCACAACACTTTAACACTTACAATTTTTCTTAATCCCCGTGCCCAAAATAAAAGTGTAACTTTTAGTGGTACGGAGGGAGTATACTAATACTAAAAACAGAAGTCTCAGATGTCAGCAACGCCACATGTCAGTTCATAATATAAAAAAATCCCGCCTAAAACCATTGACCATTTGTCAGGTCCTAAGATGAATTAATTACTTAATTAATTGTTTTTTAACCCCCTTATGAATTATTTGTTGCCTATAAATTTGATTTCATTCAATAAAAAGAAGATATTATTCACAAACAATACTCCCTCCGTCCCAGCCCACTGTAAAACAAAAAAAATGGCACACCAATTAAGGAATATTATTAAGATAATGAAAATGTGTGGTAGAAAATGAAGAGAGAGAATGAATGGAGTAAATAGTAGGTTGGTTGAATAAATTGTGTGGTGGAGAATGAGTGGAGTTAATGAGTGGGTGGGGTAGGGAGAATATAAAATATTAAAGGACATTCCATTTATGGCCGTTTACACTGGGCTGGGACGGACCAAAAGGGAAATAAGTTTACACTGGGCTGGGACGGAGGGAGTAGATTGCTAAAGATACATATTTAATAATAAATTAGAAAAGTTGCACATTGCATGGGTGTTAATCTGGTTCCTGTATATTCGACGGGTGAGCTTAATTTTGTCGATATAGTAACTTTTGTATGTACAACAGTTAATGCACAACCAGCTTCATTTCCTACAAAACGTGCTACCTCTGTCTGAGAGAAGAAGAGATAGAGATCCAACCGAAGTTTCTGACAGTAAGGGGAAGGCGGTTGCATCATCTTCATCAACGACGACTTCTTTGATATCAGATTTTGGTCAAAATGGAAAGACTGAATAGAGAAACGGAAACAGTATAATTGTAGTTGTATTATGAGGAGATTTCTTGTTCTGTATATAAAGGAAAGAAAAAGGGAGCAATCACTCGAAGAAGGCTCAAGAAGATGTTGTACAACATACAAAAGAAAACATTTTGATTCTTTTTTTTTTTTTTTTTTTTTTTTTTTTCCCGTATAATAGTATTCCATAATGTAAGCTGCTAGTTCGTTGCAATCTAATTTTTGTATTTTTATAGTTCCAATACGGAGTTTTATATTTCATGTATTCCCTATCTGTCCGCAAACTGTCGACGGTGCAAACAGTAATGTGAATTGACTATATAGCAATAGGGGTTCACCTGACTGCAGTGCACCGCAACAGAAACGTGAATCGACTAAAGAGTTCAAACTGAAATTCTGTCAACTGCCATATAGTAATAGGGGTTCACCTGACCTCTTTTATAAGAGGTCACTTGTAATAACCCGAGCTCAAAGACCCAATTTGCTTCGCAGGACCCCACATTGATCTACTAAGCACCTTTGTCCCCAGCAAGTCAATCAATATCAAGATCGTGGGTTAGCTCACAAGCCTTAAGGCTGAATTCCACTATAATACCATTTGTAACGACTCGAGCCCGAAGACCCGATTCTCTACGCAGACATCACACCTATAAACACCTGCTCATTTGGTTTAACCACAACATATCACAATTCTTCAAAAGTTCGATTGATGATTAATATTAGTGTATGACACAATCAATAACATATATTTTCGATGTAGGATCGAGAATATCACGAACTCCTTTCCTTTTTGAGTATCCACAATGCAAAATTACAAATCTCAGAGTGAGGGATGATTCACACAAATCTCAGACTTGATTTGAACCAACAATCATGTGCCATCTGGAATCATGGAAACACCTTTTCATTTATTTATTTATTTTCTACAAAATTCAGCAAATTACCAAAATGAAAAAAAATGGCACCAGAAAATTGTTAAATAAAAAGGGAAGAGGACCAAAAATCCAACAAAATCTCATCGGCGGTACAACGAAGCTGTACCACATGTGTCGAATAGTCAACGGACTCCACGTAAGGAGAGAGTAGATAGAAACGAATAAATTAGACAAAGTCAACAAAGTTATCTTTCATATGAAAAGTCAACTATTGTACGTCATAGAAGAGTTAAAAGGAAGTAATTTTGATTTTGGTTGTTAACTTATTAAATTTAGACTATTTTTTTTTTTTTTAAATATATACTCCCTCCGTCCATTTACATACTTCACACTTTCTATTTTGGACGTCCACTTACTTACTTCACACTTTGTTTCTTTCCTAAAATGGAAACTTTATATTATTAAAATATTAACCCTACCCCACTATAATTTACTATTCTCTCCACTCATTCTCTCTCCTACATTATTTTAATACTCACAACACCATTCTAATTTACTATTCCCTCCACTCATTCTCTCTCCTATTTTACTTTTACACTCACAACACTTTCAATATAATACTCCCTCCTTAATAAACGTGTAAACAGTAACTGTGAACTATGTAAATGGACGAAGGGAGTATATGAAATTTAAAAAATTGCTTTTAATACATCATGAAAAAATACTTGCATCAACAATAATTTTTAAAGTATTACGAGAATAAATAATATTTTATAAATTATTGATCAAAATTTAATCAAGTTAATAACAAAAATAAAAGTATGATTATTTTTCCGAAATATATGGAGAGTAACAATGTGCATGGATTTGGGGCTAATGCAATCTTTGAAGTTGGGTGAGGTGGACGATCGACATGTGAATTACGATGTGCATGAATTTGGGGCCAATGCAATCTTAGAAGTTGGGTGAGGTGGACAGTCGATATGTGAATTACGAACTATACAAAGCTTAAAAAATATCTAAAATACCTTTAAGGTATGTTTGACAACTCAATTTCAATCCATTGAATTAAAATTGAAAGGGTTAAATTAGTTTCATAAAATTCATTTTATTTTTCCAATTTCAAATCAGAGTCTTAAAATTAAGATTGTCAAACATACCCTTAGCAAACTCCTAAAATGTGAACCATAAAGTCAAGATGGAAATAAACGTCAAGATAGACTGCTTATGTGTAGTCTGCCATCCATTTTTGATTTTGTGATTTGTGCATGCACCGATAATCAATCTTCAACTAACTTATCCGTACGAAGCCGCCTCCATTTTTCATAACATTATTTTGTAAAATAGTTGATTTTATAAAAAAAACAAGTATTTTTTTCTAAAATTAAGAAAAAAATCATTTTTACACTGATACTTAATAATTCATGCATTGACATTTTTCACATTTACACTTTTTTATACTAACACCAACACTTTTTTACCCTACACTACACTGTATAGAGATTTGCAAAATGATAACTTTCATTGATCATATGAATGGATATTTATACACAAATATATGTAACAGCTAGCCTAGAGATATACACAAGAGATATACACAAATCTGTTTACAAAGAGAGAATATTTACTAAATCTATAAACAATGAAACTGCAAAACAGAAATATAAATCTGGAGGATTCTGACTTGCATGGTCGTGCATGTTAATTATTCTGTACGGCTGTGCAACAATTGCTGAAGTTGCTGTTGTTTATTTTGCACGGGCATGTTACTTTCAATGCACGGCCGTGCAGATGCTGGTTCATCAGAAATAGGATCCTTTACACGCCCCCGCAAGATGGACGGTCCCTGAGTGAGTCCATTCTTGGAGATAAGGGACAGGAACCGAGCTCGGGAGAGTGGCTTTGTGAGTGCATCAGCTAGCTGGTCATTTTCGGAGATGTGTTGAACTCGTAGCTTGCCAAGGTGAACTTGTTCTCGTGCAATGTGAAAAGCAAGGGCCAGGTGCTTCATTCTGGAGTGAAACACAGGATTGGCTGAGTAGGTTGCAGCGCCGAGGTTGTCGCAATAGATCACCAGAGGAGTGGTGAGAGAGACGGCAAGTTCGGACAGAAGGTTGGTAACCCATAAGAGTTCAGCAGTAGTGGCAGCTACAGTACGAAATTCGGCCTCTGTAGAAGAGCGAGCAATAGCTCGTTGCTTCTTGGAACTCCAGGCGATAGGATTGCGACCAAGATAAATGACAAACCCGGTAGTGGAGACAAAATCGTCCTTGGGTCACCCGCCCAATCGGCATCACAAAAGGCACGGAGAGTAGAAGGGGTTTGTTTAAATAGCTGAATGCCCATGTATATTGAGCCATGAAGATAGCGAAGGAGTCTCTTGAGAGCTATCCAGTGACTTTCTTGAGGGTAGTGAAGAAATTGAGCAAGTTTATTTACCAGAAATGCTATGTCCGGTCGAGTGAGAGAGATATTGAAGGCTGCCTATGATAGCACGAAAGTCAGAAGGGTTACAGATGGGTGTGCAAGGGGTGGCAGAGAGAGGAGGATAGGTTTCCATAGGGGTGGGGGATGGTTTGGAATGAATCATGTTATATTTGGTGAGTGTCAGTGACATATTTTGATTGGGAAAGGAGAATGCCATTGGCATTAGGAGTGACTTCAATGCCCAAGAAGTAGGAGAGAGGGCCAAGGTCTTTAAGAGAGAATCAAGATGCAAGACGAGTGATGAATTTGGCAAGAAAGGAGTCATACAGGCCAGTGGCAATGATGTCATCTACATAGACAAGAAGGAGAAGGCGATTGGAACCTTCTGAGTATGAGAAAAGGGAGGGGTCTGCTAGAGAGGGGATAAAGCCAAAGGAGAGAAGGAAATTTTTGAGTTCGGTGAACCAAGCACGTGGTGCTTGTTTGAGACCATAAATTGCTTTTGAAAGACGACACACATGAGAGGGATTGGTAGTGTTCTGAAAACTCGGGGGTTGGGACATAAAAACAGTTTCAGTAAGATTACCTTGAAGGAAGGCATTGTTGATGTCAAGTTGACGAAGTGACCAACCTTGACTAATAGCTAAGGAGATAATGAGACGTATAGTGACGGGTTTTCAACCGGGCTGAATGTATTAGAATAGTCAAGGCCTGGGCGTTGGTGAAAACCTTTGGCAACGAGGCAGGCTTTATATTTGTGTATGGAGTTACTGAGGTTGTACTTTATACGAAAATCCCATTTGCACCCTAGAATGTTGGGTGCTTCATGAGATGGAACTAGGGACCATGTATTGTTACGCATGAGAGCATTGTATTCTTCCAGCATAGCCGCATTCCAGCGAGGAGATGAAAGGGCCTCTTTAGTGGAGGTGGGTAGGGAGGTGGGTGAGGGTAGAGTAGCTAGTTAAGCATATTTGGGATTGGGTTTTCAGATGTTATCGGAGAGTCGGGTTGTGATGGTTCGATTGGGGGGAGAGGGGGTGGTTGAATTACATCAGAGGGAGGGGTATTTGGAACAGAAGGGGCAGTAGGGGGAGGGGAAGGGGGAGGGATAGGGATTTGGTCAGGCGGTTGAGGAGGGGAAGGGTTGGAAGTGGCTGCTGTAGTTACTGGCGAAGGGGTGGGGTGGGGTGGGAGTGGTGGTAGAAGGTTGATGAGGGAATATGGCAGATCAAGGTGGTAGGTTAGGAATGGAGAAGGTGCACCATTTAGTTGGAGAGATATGGGAAGAGGTAGGTGGTGTGGATGTGAGAGAAGGATAGGGAAATTCTGTTTCGACAAATTTGACATGTCGAGAGGTGTAAAGGCGGTTTGTGGTTGGATCAAGGCAGTGGTATCCACTTTGGGATGGGGAGTAGCCAACAAAGATGCATGGGGTAGATTTCGAAGCAAATTTGTGAGGAGCATAAGGCCTAAGCCAAGGGTAGCAGAGACAATTGTGAGGACCCCGACCCGGAACCTACACGTGTCCCGAGTTGGAGCGTCCTCAAACTAACCCGAAAACACTAAACTTTTAAAACTTTACTTTGACTTTCAAACATAAACATTAATAATATAACATTTTAAAAGAACTCCACTCAACTCCACATCGGAGGAGGAGATAACTAACTTTGAGAACGATCAACTGTTTAGTTACAAAAGACATTGGTTTTTAACGTAGAAAGATAAAGTTTATAATTACAAACGCCCGAAAGGAATTATGACAAAATAATTTCTACGCCAACCTAACGTACCCCGACAATATCCCAAAATGCTCACACCAAACTCCTTTCCGTCCTTACTTGGGCGGTCCTCCTGTCTCGGGATCTAAAACAAGAAGGGAGAGGGGTGAGAATAAATCTCAGCAAGCTATTATGAATGCAAAGCAATATGCCAAATAAATGCTACACATAACAAGTCGCACGTAACACATTGGAAAAGCTATAAACACATTCCATTACCTTGGTTTACCTTTTCCCGTCTGAACAGTAGTCGTACAACATTGGGTATAATAATACTCCAATTTACAGTGAGCTGCTTAAGCAATACTCACGTCTTAAAAGACCCATTTTTCAGGGAACCAAATAAGACAAAGAGCAACTCGTAAGGCTTTTGGCTCAATACAGACGCTTATAACCCCAACTGTGGCCAGGAGGGGACGGTCGCGTATATAACATAATCCGATCACATTAGGTCACACTTCCATAATTGACCGCATTATGTTATACCCCAACGTCGCCGACTCACACATATCAAGCACATAATAGATACTTGAATAAAATCCACAAAAGGGATGACAATATATCAACATGGTAAAATATACTCATGTTCAACCAATATCATAGTGCAACATTTAATTAACACACTATGCGTAATACAACAATGTATATGAACTCAATGTAAGCAAGGAAGTAGCATCAATCCATCCTACATGGTCATTATACAATAATACATAGCCTCTTTAAGGGTCTAAGTTGAATCTACCAAGTGGGGATCATAATTGTCTAGTTACCAAACTAGGTTAGCTAACGTTTTCCCAACAACATTTAAGGTACTTCTACTATTCCATTTTGATCACTTAGAATATCATTGTGAAGCCAAAGTATTCTACTTTAATCTAGGTTAAAGAGATTTCATTTTGGTTCGAGTTTGATTAGGTTTGAATAGCCCTAAAGTTGGGGTGAAAAACAGTGCCAGGGCACGACTCGTCCCCAGGGCACGACTCGTGCCCAAGCGACCCCCTCCGAACTGGCGTCCCCCTACAGTCACGACTTCCCTTTATCCAAGGCACGACTCGTGACCTCACATGGCACGACTCGTGCTTGAGGTCACGACTCGTGCCCTCGGCCCGTAAATGGCAAAACAACGGCCCATCAACAATAACTTCTCAAAATCCCAAAATTCCAACCAAATGCATTCTAAGTTATGAACCTAAAGGACATTTCCAACCTTAGTAACTTTACTCTACTCATTTAACTCCATGAAACCATCTCTTAACCCTAGATCAATTCAACTTCCATGAACCATAACATTTTCTAAATCTAAAAGAGTTTTCCCAAGCATCAAAGCACATAGAACATTCATAACAACATAAATATTCATGAACATTCAAGGAAGGAAAAGGGTCATAATAACTCACCTTTGGATTTTATAAGGAAGATTGATTTTGATGGGTTCCTCTAGGTGATTCAACTTCAATGGTGCTCTAAGACTTGATTTTTTTGTGAAGAAATGCTTGGCTTCAAGCTTGGACAAAAGGGCTTCAATGGAGGTCTCTCTCTCTAAGCTTTCTCTAGGTTGAAGGAGAAGTGTAGTGAATGAGGAGAAGGAGGGGAAGGGTAGTAAGAGAGGTGATGGGTAAGTGACACATGGCAAGAGGAGGGAAGGGTTTAACTTTTGGCCCCCCATGGATTTAAACCAAGGCTTTCACTCCTACACACTTTAATTTAATCATCCTACCCATTTAAATTTAAATTAAACATTATCCCATTAATTCATCCTACTCATTTAACCTCCCCATATTATTTAGCCTATTTCCATTTTTATTATTTCTCCTAGTTTCTTTATTTAATGTCCAATAATTTTATAAAAGATTTAAATTTTCTTTTCACCCAATTTATCCTAACTTAAGAATATAAAGATATAATTGAACATATAAAGATAATATAAATATTAAAAGCATATAATTAAATATTTAAAATAAGTGCCTAGGATTGGGGTCGTCACACTCACTCCTTAAAGAAAATTCGACCCGAATTTTAAAAAGGAAACTTACTTGAATTTTCAAACAACCACGGGTATTTCGCTCTCATCTCCGACTCTAGCTCCCACGTCGCTTCCTCAACCGTATGATTCTTCCAAAGGACTGTCACTATCGGAATACTCTTGGGTCTCAACTCTTTAACTTGGAATTCTAAGACTCTTAATGGCTCTTCAACATACGACATGTCCGCTTGGACATCATCGGGAGGAGAGCTCAAAACATGGGAGGGGTCATGACAATACTTCCTCAACATCGAAACATGGAAGACATCATGGAGTAAAGAAAAAGACGGAGGCAACGCTAACCGGTAAGCCAATTCTCCTATCTTCTCTAGAATCTCAAACGGACCGACAAACCTCGGAGCCAACTTACCCTTATTACCGAACCTTTTAATCCCCGTCCCTGGAGAGACCTTCAAGAACACAAAGTCACCAACCCGAAAAGATAAATCCCGTCTTCTATTGTCGGCGTAGCTTTTCTGTCTACTCGAGCCGTCTTCAATCTATCCCGAATCACCTTGATCTTCTCCGTAGAATCCCTAACCAAATCCGGCCCCAAAGTCTCGCTTCACCAACCTCGTCCCAACACATCGGAGATCGACACTTCCTACCATACAACGCTTCATACGGAGCCATCTCAATACTAGACTGATAAGCTGTTGTTGTAAGCAAACTCGACTAACGGTAGATGATCCTCCCAAGATAATTGGAAATCCATCACACAAGCTCGTAACATATCCTCAAGTATACGAATAGTTCTCTCGGATGGCCGTCGGTTTGAGGATGAAACGCGGTACTAAAACACAACTTAGAACCCAATGCTTCATGCAATGCTCTCCAAAATCTAGATGTAAACCTCGGATCTCCGTCGACACAATACTAACCGAACCCCGTGAAGTCTCACAATCTCCTTCAAATACAACCGGGCTAACTTCTCTAACGAAAACTTAGTTGACACCTAAGAAAATGAGCCGACTTCGTCAACCGATCCACAATAACCCATATAGCATCCATCTTCTTCGCGGTAAGAGGTAGACCCGAAACAAAATCCATCGAGATCCCTTCCCATTTCCACTCGGAATATCCAATGGTTGAAGTAGTCCCGCCGGTCTTTGATGTTACGCCTTAATCTGTTGACAATTCAAACACTTAGAAACATAATCCGCTATTTCTCTCTTCATTCCATTCCACCAATATCCACGCTTCAAGTCTTGATACATTTTGGTACTTCCCGGATGAATCGCAAACTTGGACTTATGGCCATCCTCTAAAACACGCTTCTTGATTTCCGGCGATGACGGAACGCAAATTCTCCCTTGGAAGGTTAAAATCCCATCTCTATTCAAAGCAAACTCCCCGGTTTTCCCATCTTGCACTTGATCTAAAATCTTCTTCAACTCCGGATCACCTTGTTGAGCTTCCTTCAAATCCCCATACAAAGTCGGAACGGCTCTAACATTCGCAATAATTACTTCACTCTTCAATTCTCGGGAACCCAAAGCTGTCAAATACGCCTTTCGGCTAATCGCATCGGCCACCACATTGGCCTTCCCCGGATGATAAGAAATTATACAATCGAAATCTTTCAAAAACTCAAGCCATCTCCTTTGTCGGTTGTTCAACTCCTTTTGGGTGAATAAGTACTTCAAACTCTTATGATCGGTAAAAATCTCAAACTTCGCCCCATAAAGGTAGTGCTTCCACTTATGTAACGCAAATACAATCGCCGCCAATTCCATATCATGAGTAGGGTAATTCTGCTTCCGCCGGTGATAACTTCCTAGAGGCATACGCAATAACCTTCCCATTTTGCATCAATACACATCCCAAACCCGCCTTCGAGGCATCACTATAGATCACAAAATTCTCACAACCATCAGGAAGGGTAAGAATAGGAGCCGTTGTCAATCTCTTTCTTCAATTCGTCAAAGCTTGCTTCACACTTGGAATCCCATACAAACGATACATCTTTCCGAGTCAACCTAGTCAACGGAGTCGCAATCCGAGAAAACCCCTCAATGAACCTCCGATAATACCCCGCCAAACCAAGAAAACTACGGACCTCGGTCACGCCGAAGGTTGCTTCCAATTAACCACGGCCTCAATCTTTGAAGGATCAACGGAAATTCCCGAACTCGACACAACATGCCCCAAGAAAGAAATGCTGCTCAAGCCAAAACTCGCACTTATCGAACTTGGCGTATAACCGCTTCTCACGAAGAACGGTCAAGACAATCCTCAAATGATTCTCATGCTCTTCCGGGACTTAGAATACACAAGAATATCATCAATAAAGACCACCACAAAACTATCAAGATAAGGCTTGAAAACACGGTTCATCATATCCATAAATACTAATTTGGAGCATTAGTTAACCCAAACGGCATCACAACAAACTCATAATGACCATATCTAGTTCGAAAAGCTGTCTTAGCAACATCATCCGGTCTAATCTTCAACTGATGGTATCCGCTTCTCAAATCAAGCTTTGAGTAGATAACGGAACCTTGGAGTTGGTCAAACAAATCATCTATATGCGGGAGAGGATACTTATTCTTAATGGTGGCTTGGTTCAACAAACGATAGTCAATACACAATCGTAAGGTACCATCCTTCTTCCTAACAAACAAGACCGGTGCTCCCCGGAGACACACTAGGGCGAATAAAACCTCGGTCTAACAATTCTTGCAATTGGACCTTGAACTCTTTTAACTCGGCGGAGCCATTCTATAGGGTGCTTTAGAGATAGGTGCGGTACAGGGCACTAAGTCAATACAAAACTCTATCTCACGATCCGGAGGCATAGAGTACTCGCTAGAAAACACATCACTAAATTCATTAACAACCGGAACATGAGCTAACTCGGGAGACTTCTTATTGGAATCTACCACATAAGCCAAGTAACCCGTACACCCCTTAGATAGCATCTTCCTAGCCTTTGAAGCAGAGATAACATGTAAACCGAACATCGATCTATCCGCATCAAATACAAAAGTAGGCATATCAGGCATAGCAAATGAGACTCGCTTTCTACGACAGTCTACCATAGCATGACACTGACTCAACCAATCCATCCCAAGGATCACATCAAAATCACGGATTGGTAACTCGACCAAATCCACCGGCAATACATGCCCACATATAGTCACATCACAACCATGATATATCAAAGAAGATTCAAGGCTCTCTCCCGTAGGAGTAGAGACCTCCAACACATAAGGCATAGATTCGGGCAAGATATGTAATGAGAATGCAAAATGCGATGCCACAAATGAATGGGAAGACCGGGATCTATAAGAATGCGGGCCTTAACTCTGAGACAGGAACTATACCTCTAATGACGGCATTAGGATCGACCTCTCCTCGACCCAAAGCAAACACACGACCTTGGACTCTATCCTTAGGTTTCCCATCAACATCTCTCTTCACACCACTACCTTGTCCTCCAAATCCGGTACCCGAAGCTTGCTTATTCTGTAACTTGGGACAATTTCTCCTGAAATGGCCTGGAGACCCACACTCCAAACACTTACCTTGTTTGCTCCAACACTTGTCCTCCGAATGCCCTAGCCTCTTGCAAAACCCACATGTTGCCCCAAGCGGCCAGGAAGTCGCACGATTTGCCGGAGTCGCCACATGACCTCCTCGATTCGCTCCGGAGTAAATGTCCTCATGTACCCTATTCTGCCCCGAACCTTGACCTTGGAACCTATTTCTGTTTCCACCTTCATTTCTACCACGATGCTCCTCTATGTCATTCTCAATCCGATACGCCATATTCACTGCTGCTTGGAAGTTGGCGAAGTTATGCGTCAACAACTGCTTCCGGAACTCAACCCTTAAACCTTTCACAAACCGGTAGACTCGCCTCTCCTCATCTGGCACCAAATGAGGACAATATCGGGCCAATTCGTGAACTTTCTTGAATCTTGCGCTATCGTCATGGTCCACTTGCTCCAGGTTTGAAACTCGCCTTCCTTCTTGTCTCTAGTGACCATCGGTACAAAGTGATCCGGAACTTGCGTGTGAAGTTCTCCCAGTACGTGGTGTCAAATCCAGGTCCCAACCATCCTTCACTACTTGCCACCGGTGCTCCGTGGTCCTTCCAACTTGAAGCGGCGCATCTCACCTTCTCCGCATCCGAACTCTCCATAGGCTGCAAAAATTTTATTCATAGCCTCAAGCCACCTCTCGGCCTTCGCGGATCCGGATCTCCGTTGAAGCTAGGAGGAGACATCTTCACGAACTTCTCCAAACCATGTTGCCCTTGTACGCCTTCTTGCTGTTGCCTACCCGATTCAAATTACGAGTTGCCGTATCTTTGAAGAAACCCTCGGAACATATCCATCATCTCGGCATTCGGATTACCAACACCACCCAAACCCAGTTCCCGATCACCATCATTTCCCGCCATAACAACAAACACTGCATTAAACACTCGTCGTCGGTTATCACACACTCTCACTCGGCTAGACTCTGCCCGAGAATTCTAGCAGAGCTCGATACCAGCTGAGGACCCCGGCCGGAACCTACACGTGTCCCGAGTTGGAGCGTCCTCAAACTAACCCGAAAACACTAAACTTTTAAAACTTTACTTTGACTTTCAAACATAAACATTAATAATATAACATTTTAAAAGAACTCCACTCAACTCCACATCGGAGGAGGAGATAACTAACTTTGAGAACGATCAGTTTGTTTAGTTACAAAAGATATTGGTTTTTAACGTAGAAAGATAAAGTTTATAATTACAAACGCCCAAAAGGAATTATGACAAAATAATTTCTACGCCAACCTAACGTACCCCGACAATATCCCAAAATGCTCACGCCCAAACTCCTTTCCGTCCTTACTTGGGCGGTCCTCTGTCTCGGGATCTAAAACGGTAAAGGGAGAGGGGTGAGAATAAATCTCGGCAAGCTATTATGAATGCGGCAATATGCCAAATAAATGCAACATATAACAAGTCGCACGTAACACATTGGAAAAGCTATAAACACATTCCATTACCTTGGTTTACCTTTTCCCGTACGAGCGATAGTCGTACAACATTGGGTAAAATAATACTCCAATTATACGGTGGCTTAAGCAATACTCACGTCTTATAAGACCCGTTTTCAGGGAACCAAATAAGACAGAGCAACTCTGTAAGGCTTTTGGCTCAATACGACGCTATAACCCCAACCTGTGGCCGCGGGAGGGAACGGTCCGCAGATATAACATAATCCGATCACATTAGGTCACACTTCCATAATTGGCCGTATTATGTTATACCCCAACGTCGGTGACTCACACATATCAAGCACATAATAGATACTTGAATAAAATCCACAAAAGGGATAACAATATATCAACATGGTAAAATATACTCATGTTCAACCAATATCATAGTGCAACATTTAATTAACACACTATGCGTAATACAACAATGTATATGAACTCAATGTAAGCAAGGAAGTAGCATCAATCCATCCTACATGGTCATTATACAATAATACATAGCCTCTTTAAGGGTCTAAGTTGAATCTACCAAGTTGGGATCATAATTGTCTAGTTACCAAACTAGGTTATCTAACGTTTTCCCAACAACATTTAAGGTACTTCCACTACTCCATTTTGATAACTTAGAATATCATTGTGAAGCGAAAGTATTCTACTTTAATCTAGGTTAAAGAGATTTCATTTTGGTTCGAGTTTGATTAGGTTTGAATAGCCCTAAAGTTGGGGTGAAAAACCGAGGCCGGGGCACGACTCGTCCCCAGGGCACGACTCGTGCCCAAGTGACCCCCACGAACACAGCGTCCCCTACAGGTCACGACTTCCCTTTATCCAAGGCACGACTCGTGACCCTCACATGGCACGACTCGTGCTTGAGGTCACGACTCGTGCCCTCGGCCCAGAAATGGCAAAACAGCAGCCATCAACAATAACTTCTCAAAATCCCAAAATTCCAACCAAATGCATTCTAAGTTATGAACCTAAAGGACATTTCCAACCTTAGTAACTTTACTCTACTCATTTAACTCCATGAAACCATCTCTTAACCCTAGATCAATTCAACTTCCATGAACCATAACATTTTCTAAATCTAAAAGAGTTTTTCAAAGCATCAAAGCACATAGAACATTCATAACAACATAAATATTCATGAACATTCAAGGAAGGAAAAGGGTCATAATAACTCACCTTTGGATTTTATAAGGAAGATTGATTTTGATGGGTTCCTCTAGGTGATTCAACTTCAATGGTGCTCTAAGACTTGATTTTTGGTGAAGAAATGCTTGGCTTCAAGCTTGGACAAAAGGGCTTCAATGGAGGTCTCTCTCTCTAAGCTTTCTCTAGGTTGAAGGAGAAGTGTAGTGAATGAGGAGAAGGAGGGGAAGGGTAGTAAGAGAGGTGATGGGTAAGTGACACATGGCAAGAGGATGGAAGGGTTTAACTTTTGGCCCCCCATGGATTTAAACCAAGGCTTTCACTCCTACACACTTTAATTTAATCATCCTACCCATTTAAATTTAAATTAAACATTATCCCATTAATTCATCCTACTCATTTAACCTCCCCATATTATTTATCATATTTCCATTTTTTTATTATTTCTCCTAGTTTCTTTATTTAATGTCCAATAATTTTATAAAAGATTTAAATTTTCTTTTCACCCAATTTATCCTAACTTAAGAATATAAAGATATAATTGAACATATAAAGATAACATAAATATTAAAAGCATATAATTAAATATTTAAAATAAGTGCCTAGGATTGGGGTCGTCACATGTTCCAGAAGGCTTTTACAGGATATAATACAGTAAAAACATACAGGTCTCCAAGAATTAAACAAAAATACCATCCTATCCGTTTTAGGTTACAAGAATTTCGCTTTCTCAAAGGCAGATGTCAAGAACTCAAATATATATCCCTTTAGTATATTGACATTAACATGCAACCTTTTATAAGTATCGTTCCAATTTTATTGGATGTTCCCAAAGGGACAACTTTTTATAAGTATCTAACTAACCCCTTCATGTTAGGCATCATTAACTTATAATCTAGTATTACTGATAACAAACGGATAAAGTAGTGTCAATTCACAAACCCAAAGCTCAAATGAAACAAGAAGCATGATATAACTTCATGGAAATTTGCGAAGAAAAATCACAACTTTTTTTTTTGACCAAACGTGATTCACATAACAAAACCATCGGTCTGGACATTAGTTTGCTTTGCTCACTGACTTAAGTAGTACTCCGTTTTTGCTACCAGAAAAAGGCAACGAAAAAGAAAGTAAACAAAAAACAGACAGAATGCTCACCACTCCAAAGAATCCACCTTGGAGATAAACGGCATAAACACTCGCCACTCGTCGGAATCCGCCAAAGAGATACAAAGCATAGATGTTCACTACTCAATGGAATCCACCGAAGAGATATAGAACAAGAAAAGAAGGCACCAAGCTCAACTTTATATTTGTTTAAACTCAAAAGTTCAGCTCTACTTACCAAGACATCTTGTAAGGTATATACAGATCACTTGGAACATCCCTCAAAGCTTAGAAATAAAAAAAAACACTAGAGGGATTGAACTAGCCATTATTATGTAGACATAAGATAATATAGAAAACTCAAAAGACATGCTGCTAAACATGAAAACTTAGCTAATATTCAAATGAACATGAATTTCTTTTCATACTATCCTCCACTAATATATCCATATCTCTCTCTAGAAAACTCCAAACGTTGAGCTGAAAAGAGCCCCTGAAACTAGACACCGATCTTTCTAATGATAGATATCTTGTAAGTTTTGACAGACGTAATGGTAGGGCAATATGTTGAAAAATGACTGAATTTATTAAGGCTCAAGAGCCTATGATTTTGCTCCCTCGCAACTCTGTCCCAAAATGAATACACATTTTCTTAAAAAATTGTCTCAGAACTGTCCATTTCTTACCAAAGTTACCGAATTCGTCTTTGCTCTCTCTGGTATTCCTATTTCCATTTGCAATGGCTAAAAATATAAATGTCATAAATGAAGCTGCATTACTAAAATAGTCTGAAATTGACATTCATTTTGGAAGGGAGAGTGTAATACTTGATGAAACCGGACAGGTAAGAGAGTCCAAATGTGCTGTCCCACCACATTCCTTTGATTTCCCAAAGATTGTCAATTTTTGGAAGGAAGAGTTCTAATACTGATATAATTGTAAAAAAATCAAACATACCATCAAAAGTTAAAAACAAAAAATATAAAAAAAAGATGAAAAAAAAACAGCCCTAAAAATCATTCTGACACAATTCTAAAAGAATTCACAATTGACAATAATTTGACAATCTTTGGGAAATCAAAACCAATGAAAACATAATCGATCATATAAATTTGTGTCATAAAATCTGGGTATTATCCAAAAAATAGCGAATTTAAACAAAAAAATGAACTTTATCTCAACTACTTTCTGATTGAAGAAAATCGCTAACAATAACACCCAAATGCACCGGAAAAATCCCAGAGAATTACGATAAATATCCAAAATTTATTAACAGTTAAGGGAAATAATTCACTAATCGATGGTAAATCAAGATCAAAGGAAAAAGAAAGATAAACCCTTGTAATGAAATCAAAGCAAAATCTGGGTACCTTTTCGGAAAAACGGAGGAAAGATGGTTTGTGACCAGAAAGAAGAAGATGATGATGCTGGAGCCGTTTGTTATTCATGTTTGGCCCAACGGGTTTTGGGCTTTGACTGGACCCATTGATCAAGATTTGTTTTATGAAATTTTCAGTGTAAAATGACGAAAGCCTCCCTGAAACAATAGCTACTAAACAATTAATTCATGGACATTTTCACCATTTTGCACTGAGAAAAAAAAATGCCTGACTGGAGGGCCGAACTTGGCCGGATACCGGCCGGCTCAGGATCCAAATGTACAAAATATAGGCATAGGTTGACCCGTAACATGTGGGCTCACGGGCTGGGCAAGCTTGTTTGGTCATCTGGGGAAGGTAGGATGGGCTGGCATGCCTCGGCCCTCTTGCCGAGGGGACTAAAACCGAGTAAATTAGTGGATCTTGACCTTGATTCTGAAATAAACTAGTACTTCCACTCCGTCTGCGGCGCGACAACGATCTGACGTAAATATAGTGTGTTTAAGATCAAACCCTCAAAATGCATAAGTCTAGTATCTATCATCAAATTGTAAACTCTTAAAATTTTCATTTGATTGCAAGAACGACAATATTAATGATCCATTACAAACATAATACTCCCTTCGTCCCACCAAGAGTGTCACCCTTTTAGGGGTGGCACGCAAATTAAGGAAAAAAGGGGGAAGAAAAAATGTTGTGAGTGTAATTTGAAAATAGGAGGGAGAATTAGTGGAGGAAATAGCGAATTTAAAAAGTGTTGTGAGTGTAGAGGAGAGAGAATTAGTGGAGGGAATAGTGGATGGGATAATAGAATATTAATAAAACATTTCCTTTTTAGGAAAGGTGACGCTTCAAACGGGACGCCATTTTGGGTAAAAAGTGACACTTGGAGTGGGACGGAGGGAGTAGTTCCTGATTTTTAATTGAACATTTCAAAAATAAATCTGTCTTTTAGGTATTTGTTACAAAAAGAAAAATAGAAAGTAAAATCACATTTCACATTATAGCCAAAACAAGATTGACAAAATACAATTTTTATTATAACCAAACATAAAATTATAAAAAATTATGATTTCAATTAACTAAAGTTAACCAAATTACATAATCCCAACCCCACCCACTTTTCTCTTTCCCCTCACCCCCCCTTACCTCACCCTCTTTCATGTAACCTCAAACCCGCTCACTATCATTTTGAGTTGCAGTTTTCCAAACTTTCAATACTATTATAGATAAATCATGCTCTGAAATGATACATTATCGAAATAAAATATTGACCATGTGGGTAAGATTATTCAGAATAGAAGTAGAGGGAGTATTGCGTTAAATTAAGGTCAAAATATGCATTTTGGCTAACGGAAGTTAGTCATGAAACTAACTCCGGGTAATATATCATGTGAAATAATCAAATTGTCCCTTAAAAAAAGATGTCCATGATATATGACTTGGAAATATAACATCATATTTTTTTTATTTGCAACAGATTATAAAAACAAATACTCCATCCGTCTCGAAAAATTTAGATCACTTTGACTTTAATAGTCAACTCAATCGAATTTTGACTGTAATTTTATGAAAATTTAGATATTTTTATGCAATTATAAAAATTGTTATTGTTTTACCGTCAAAAATACTATCAGTAACAATTTTTAGAATTTCATGGAAATATCTATATTTTTCTATTAAATTATTCATATTTTTTTATAAAAATATGTCAAAATTTGATTGAGTTGATTATGCGAAATAAAGGGAGCAATCGGATCTACACACTTTTATTTTTAAAAAATATATTACAAAAGTAACCAAAATCCATGTCAGTTAAATTGTAAATTGAGAGTAAGTCAGACAGTCAGTACACAAAACCATATCACTTGCTTGTTTTCTTTCCATTTAGATTTGAATTGAAAATTTTGATACACGCCAATTTCCAAATAATAGTTATGTATACTATTACTACATTATTATACTCCTGTACCGTCCCACGTAAATGAAAAATTTTAGTCAAATTGATGTAATTTTGATCAATAATTTAAATTAAAAATAGTGAATCTAATAAAAATTTATTTTTTTATTATAACACAATTAATAATATTTCCAATAATGATTTTTATAAGAATTATTATCTTTAAATATATACTCCCTCCGTCCCTAAATGTTTGTCTCATTTGACTTTTTAGTTGAACTTTAACCACAAATATATGACAATTTAATTATGTTCATGAAATTCTAAAAATTTCTATTGATTCACCGTTAATAATATTATCAACAACAACTTTTAGAATTTCGTAAACATGATTAATCTCTCATAAATTTGAGGTCAAAGTTCAAAAAAAAATCAAATGGGACAAATTTTTAGGGACGGAGGGTGTATAATATATATATATATATATATATATATATATATATATATATATATATATATATATATATATATATATAAAATATAATATAATATATAAATTATATATATAAATATATAAATATAAATATATATATATATATATATATATATATATATATATATATATATATATAAATATATAAATATATAAATATATATATATATATATATATATATATATATATATATATATATATATATATATATATATATATATATATATATATATATATATATATATATATATATATATATATATATATATATATATATATATATAATACTATATAGTGGGTTAGGTGAAGAGATGAGAGAGTTAATATCCGGTGCATCAAGTGGGAAGTTTTTTTTTTCAACTTTAAATCTAGGCCGCTCTTTATCTTTTGCGAGATTAAATCCTAGCCACTCTTTGTGTGGCGGTTAGATGTGAGTTGTATTGTATTATAGATGGGTATGATTTTTACTGGTCATTTTTTATTATTTTAATGTCCTCACAACATAGTTTATCATTTTAATGTCCTCATTGTTTGGATACGTGTTTCAACCGTAAATCACATAATACATAATACAGTCCCTAATCTAGTACATAGTACATGAATTTTTATCATCCTACCCTTTGATAAAGCCAAAATCCAAGGAGAAAGTGTTTCTTAACCGATTTATTAACGGGTTTAATTGAACTTTTAATAAATCGGTTTCTTAATCGGTTTAATTAAAACCTGTTTGCCCTAATTTTAA
The DNA here is from genome assembly GCA_022495995.1 of Adenophora triphylla var. japonica. Classification (NCBI taxonomy): domain Eukaryota; kingdom Viridiplantae; phylum Streptophyta; class Magnoliopsida; order Asterales; family Campanulaceae; genus Adenophora; species Adenophora triphylla. Next base: position 27,533 of record JAFEMH010005558.1, on the reverse strand, counting down.
TACCAAAATGAAATCAGTAGCAAGCGAACTCCAGTTGAATATCCAGAAATCATATCTAGAAATCAGTATCAAGCGAAATCAGTAGCAATCGAAGGAATTATGGGAAATCCAGTTGATGAAATCAGGAGCAAGCGAAAATCCGATTGTGAGTTCACATTTTATTATTGTTTTGGTTCGAATTTTCATAAAATTCTGGATATATTAAGCATACTCATCTGTATATGACTTTAACAATGTGTTTTAGTTTGAAATTTTCAATTTCTGTGTATCGATTTTGTGTTGTATGTTTAACGATTTGTGGATATTTTCTGGATATCATTTTGAAAGTTTCTGGACATTCAATTGTTTGTTTTTGGATATTCATTTGCTTGTTTCTGGATATTCATTTGTATGTTTCTAGATATTCATTTGTGGATATTTTCTGGATATCATTTTGAAAGTTTCTGGATATTCATTTGTGTAGTTTCTGGATATTCATTTTGAAAGTTTCTGAATATTCATTTGTGTAGTTTCTGGATATGCATTTTGATAGTTTTTGGATATTCATTTGTATGTTTCTACGGATATTCAATTGTGTAGTTTTACGGATATACATTTTATAGTTTACGGATATAGAATTGGCCTTGGCCAAGGACATGGCCGTAGCCCGTGGCCTAGGCGAGGCCAATTTTAATTGTGCGGATATCCTTTCTTTATTATTACGGATATTCATTTCATTTATTTACGAATATCCTCTTGATTTTTTTTTTTTTTTTTTTTTTTTTTTTATGTTTTGTAGCTGTAGATTTGAATAAAAGTGAAGGTAGTAAAAAGCATAAGAAGAATCAATCAATTGTTCATTTGCCTGTTGAAGGTCAAGTTAAGAAGTCAAAGAAGAAATCAACAATTGATGTGGTTGAAAGTGGTAAGAAACGGGCATTTGAACATTGTTGTGTCCCAGAAAGGCTTATTGATCTTGGTTTAACCCCTGCTCAGAAAGAAGATGTTAAATCTATAGGTTTTGGTGGGCTATTAGAACTTAAGTTGAATAGATTGCCAACAGGGGGAATTCTGAAATATGTTGTGGAAAGATTTGATTCGGGAAGCTTTATTCAGAGAATCAAACATAACAAGTATTATATAACAACAAATGATGTTTTTGATATTCTTTGTCTTTCCTAGGAATTTAAAAAAAGAGAAGATAAATTGTTCAATAGGTATTGACAAATAGTTGAGCGCACGATACGTAAATACTTTTGGGAAAGTTAAAGATGGTATTCCAGCCCGTCTGCTTGGTGAACGCATCAAAGAACTACCTAATGGAGGTGATGAGTTTAAACGCCTCTATGTCTTGTTTGCTGTCAGTTTCTTTCTTGCACCAGTAGTAATAAAGGTTGTTGACTGTTCTTTGTTGGCATTGGTTGAAGATGTTACTCAAATTAAAAAGTTTGATTGGTGCCAGTTTGTATTGACTAAGATATCTGATGGTGTTAGGAAGTTTAAGGCTTCTTCTGGTAGTAAAGTGAGGTGTTGTAGTGGTTGTGTGGCAATTCTTTTAATAGCTTACTTTCATAGATTTCCATATTTGGGTAAACATGAACCAACTGCACGTCCTTTGATTCAACATTGGACTCAAGAGAAAATTTCTGACAGGGCTGGGAATGAAGCTAAAATTGGTTGGGGTGGAGTACTTTATTTGGATAATGTTTATCCTATTACGAGCTATGAGGATGATTTAGATGAAAGACAAATTGGATTGCTGATTGATGCTGCTCCTTTTGTTGACGATGTAAGTCATCCTACAAATCATCCTTCAAGTGAAAATGTTCCAGAAGTTTTGGACCATTGCCAACATTTAGGCTTTTATCACAGAGTCAAGAATCTGAGCGTACAGCGTCTGATGATAATGTTGACAGATATCTGCATGAGCATTTTGGGGATCAAGATGTTACCAATGTTGCTTAACCAACTGGAGATCAATCTGCAGAGCATCAAATAGCTAGGCTTAATACAGAGGATCAAGTTACTGATTCCCATCTGCAGCAGCATCCATGTTTTTTATCATATAATTAAGATAATCTATATTATCTAAATTTCTATGAGTCCATCTCATTTTGGATAAGTAGATTACCTTGATAGGTTAGGATAAGTGTAAGACTTTGAGTGCCTCCTTGCCACAGTTTGATAACTGCCCGCGAATTGCTCTCCTCACTCTTTTATGTCTAGCTATTTCACTTAGACTGAATAAAGATATTTGAGAGAAAACCTTCTCAATTTTATTTCTGCTCCCCTTCAAACATTTACAATGCCTCCTTATATAGATGGAGGATGGTTACGGATTTCAAACACGGATTTGAAACTTAAAATTAAAAGGCATAAGATGCCCGACAGGATAAAAAGTGGACACGCAGGTCCATAAAGAAAAGATGAAAAAGATGGGCACGTTGTCCCCTTTACATAATTGATCTAAAAGATTCTTCAGCCGACGCTATAGGACAAAATTACATGTCTTCTTTATCTTCTCCGAAAAGAGAGTCAGTGGAGGTGGTCTCATCATCCCTTATTTTCTGTCTTTCTTGACTCTTATTGATACAATATGGACACATGTGGTCTGGTGGGGCCATGTCACACCATTGCCTTCTTGTGTATTCTGATACTTTAAGTTTTCCATCCAGGAAGCTGGCTTCATTAGTAGCAATGTTTTCCAATTCATGAGCGGTAATTACATTAGGGAAATTTGATATTACCACAACTTTATTATTGCAGTAATTGATCTTCTTCTTACTGTCTGAAAAAATCTCAGTATATTTTTTGTAGACATTTCTGAGTCTTGATGGTCTTAAGGCTGTTGCCAATTCTTCTACATCTTCAGTTATTTTCTTGGCCTGGGGCATTTCAAACCTAGAAATTATCTAAGACAAACTCAACGATTTTATGAGAAACATTCTCAAACATAGTCCAATATTTTATGAAAAATAACAAAAACAAACTTCGTAGCGAAAAGCGTAGACAGAAGTACCTTGCAAAACGTAAGAAAAGAGATGTCAAAAAATTTGGTATCAGAGCCTGTACCTTCACCGGTATAAGACCCATGGCTAATTTAGAAATTGAAATAAATAACTCTCCCGATAGAGAAGATAATGAACAAGTATTTGATGAAGAAGGATACTATGGCCAAGAACTCACCCTAGATGAGTCACTTCTCCACCAAATAGAAAAAGCAGAGCTTGACCTCTTACCCTCTGAAGTTTTTAAGAAAAGGAACTTAATTACTAAAATCTTGAAACCTAGAAAAAATATATGTATAACCTGTATAAGTACTAGGGAGTATCCCTTAGACATAAAAGATACTAATGGGTTAATAGAAATTCCTTTCTTTAATAAACAAGAAATAGATAAGAAGATTCAAACTCTCAAAAGTAGAGAAGAAAGGAATTTCATAGGATTTATCCATATAGGAACGATAAAAATTATGATAAAATCCACATTTAATACAGGAATAGATTCCCCTTTAAAAGTAGCCCTTCTTGATAGAAGAATAAAAAATCCTAGTGAAGCCATATTTGGAGGAATACAAGGTAATTTAGCCTACGGAAAAATTATGTTTACGTGTAATCCAAATATAGGAGTGTCTTTGAGAGACAAAGAAATAAATCAAATATTATGTCTAGCACATAAATTTGAAAGACATAACTTAATGAGACAAGGAAACCATCCTTATACAATAACTTATAAAATAGGATATACTTTCTCAAACTCTCATCACAGTATGGAATTTAAGACAAATAAAAGAATAGATATAGATGATCTTTTCAAAGACATAGGGAAAATATCAACTATACCCACTAGGGAATTGACCCCCTTACTAGATACCTGGACTATGGACCTAAACAACAACAGCAGGAGACTGTTAGGACAAGCTCCTAGACTAATAGTCCAAGAAGAACAAGAAGAAGAACCAAGTAAGAGATCTTTCTCCAGATTTCTTAGTAGAAAATATGGTTTACCCCCCACAGATGACTTATATACTATATCAAGAAGAATAAACATGGCTGCAAACCAACTAGATGTCTAATCATAGCGAACATTCTCATATTTATCATAAGAAAAGATACATAGGATTAGAAATACAAAACATATCTAGAGGAGACCCAAATTATCTCTTTTCAGGAGGAAAAGGCATTGAGGGATGCACTAAACAGTTAAATAATATAAATGCAGTAGTAGGAAATATACACATTATGTGTAATCTCATTTGCAAAGCCTTAGGGATGAATACATCTTTTTATAAAGAAAACCTTGAAGAAGGGATTCAAGAAAAACAATTACAAATATATTTGCTAACTGAAAAAGAAAGGACAGAGTTACCTTTAATAAAAGAAAAAATAGAATCTTTAGAACGAAGGATAATGAATCTTGAAAGAAAGATTGAAATATTGAATAATATATCTGATACCATTATAAGAATAGTTGGAAAGGTCTAAGGCCTAATGGCACAACCAGGAAAGATAGACCGAGTTTATGAAGAAATAATAAAAATGGAAGATCGATTTAATCAATTAGAAGGTAACCAGAGGGTTCACCTTGAACAATATATTGAAAAAGCCTCAGCCTCTATCATAGCTGAATTGAAAAGACAAATTTCTCAATTAATTGAAAAAATTGATTTAGCCCAAGAAAGAGGAAAACGGAAAATAGAAGAAACAAAAAGAGAACCTAATAGAGAGATTCTTAAACTAGGATGGCACCCTGAAAATCTTGAAATAGAAGAAAAATCTTTTTACTTAAAGAAAAAATGATAAAAAAGAAATTTGAAGAGTACTTCGAAAATACGCATAGCTCTGAGCATATGGATTATACTGTCCAAATGTTAAGTCTTACAGACATAGAAATAGAAAACCTAGGAGAAGAAAAATTAAATGTTATTCTGGCTAAACCAACTGAAAACTATAAAGTAAATTTAAAAGAAGAAGAAATGGAAGGAAGCTCCAATCAAGAACGACATAGATATAGAAGGAGTCATCAAAACCCATTCAGAGCAGGAGACCATAAAGGATATCATGGAGGAAGCTCACAAAAATTTACTCAATATAATATCCCTGAGGAATATCAACCAACTAGGAGAACTAATCAAAGTAACATTAATCTAAATCTAGACTGTGTCACAAATAGAGAACAATTAATTGAGGAATGGGATAATGAAATGAGACTAATCATTAAGACAGATGAAAATCTAATTAATGACTTTGATCTAATTTTCACCTTAGCAAAGTGCAAAACTTCCGGAAACGTTAGGTTATTATTAGAACAATTAAATGTTTCACTTTTTATTAATGGAACAGGAGAAGAATTCCTAACCCACCTTACCAACTCAATATATACAGTCTTTGTAGGAAAAAACTATTTAACTCAAGGACTTGAAGAAAAAATTAAGAAAGCCGAAGAAGCTAGAAAAAGACTAGTTAGTCTACAAATATGTGATTTATGCAAATTAGAAAGTTTCTACTGTGACTACGAAAAACACCTACTAGAAATACCAATGGGAGAATGGTCAAAATACGTAGAAGACTTCATAAGAAAAATCCCTTTTGCAGGAAAATTTATTCTACCTGAATATTTACAATCAGGAGACGTGTTAAGAGGAAGCTTAGCATATGCAAAGTTACTTATAACAAACTTTATGGAAAAGCATTGCGAGGAAATGAGAATAAAGAAAGCTATGAAAAGCACATTTAATAAATGTTGTTCAAACTTTCCTCACCCTAGTAACATGTATGGATGTGGGAACCAGAACAATAATAAATATAAGTATAAATACAAAAAGATAAAAAGGAAGTATAAACTTAAAAAACCAAGAAGATGGAATAACTCTTATAAATACAAAAGACCCTATAAAAGATTTTTTAGGAAAAATCCTAGATATCAAAAGAAGGATCTTGAGGAAAAACCTCAAGCAAAAGATGACCCTAAGGTCGAAGACAAAAACAAGTTTTGTCCACAAGGAAAAACTACATGCCGTTAGCTGGATTTGTAATGAAATAGGTCATTATGCCCGAGAAACGTAAGAATAGTACTAATTATAATAAAATAATAGAAGAATTACAAAGGTTTGAATTAGAACCAATATTTAGTGATGAAGAAATCTCAGAAGGAGAAGAATTCTAGGAACTTACATCGAGAGGAAGAAGAAGATGAATCGATACAGAGAATTCAGAATAATTTACTTAGTCAAACTATCCCTTGGGATGAAGAAACAGATAATACAATTTGGGAAACAGAAAATAATTGTATTTTAGATAATACCAATGAAAATATTATGTCCTTAAGTAAGACTAATCCCAATAGCATTTAGATAAAAGGATACTTTTACTTTAAAGGATATAAAAAATACTCCTTATATATGTATATAGATACAGGGGCAAGTATATGCACAGCAAATAAATTAGTTATACCGAGAAAATTAAGGTCCAAACTAAAAGTCCTATAAAAGCTAGAATAGCTAATGACGAAATAATGACCATGGATAAGGTGGCAGAACAAATACAAGTACAAATAAGTGGAGTCACATTTGTAATTCCAACATTATACCAAGTATAAACCACAGGAGACATAATGTTAGGAAATAACTTCTGTAGGTTATATGAGCCTTTCGCTCAATATAAGGATACAATCACCTTTCATAAAAACAACATAGCTATTAGCATAAGAAAAATAACTAAGGCTTATTTCCATGGACAAGAAGGATTCTTAGCAAGTAAAAAGTTAGGAACAACCCTTCCAACACCTAATCTGAAAATGTTACACCTATCATTTGATCCACGATAGCTATAACATTTCCACTTCGTTAAGGGGAGGAGACCCTCTCGAAACAATTTATTCACTACAAGACATAGAAAATTTGCTTGATAAAGTATGCTTTGAACATCCCTTAGATGAAAGAATTAACAAAAGCAAGTTTACTGCCCATATAGAATTATTAGATCCTAATAAAATTATAAAAACCAAGCCTATGCAGTACTCTCCACAAGATCGTGAAGAATTTAAAAAACAAATTGATGAATTATTAGAATTAAAAGTAATAAGGAAAACCAGGAGTCCCCATTTTTCTCCAGCCTTCATGGTAAATAAACATTCAGAACAAAAACGAGGAAAAAAGAGAATGGTAGTAAACTACAAAATGTTGAATGATCATACAAAAGGAGATGGATATCTCTTGCCTAACAAGGAACAACTATTACAAAGAATTGGAGGGAAAAATTACTACAGCAGCTTCGACTGTAAGTCAGGATTCTGGCAGGTAAGATTAACCGAAAGCTCTATTGAGCTTACAGCCTTCATTTTCGAAGTACTCTTCAAATTTCTTTTTTATCATTTTTTCTTTAAGTAAAAAGATTTTTCTTCTATTTCAAGATTTTCAGGGTGCCATCCTAGTTTAAGAATCTCTCTATTAGGTTCTCTTTTTGTTTCTTCTATTTTCCGTTTTCCTCTTTCTTGGGCTAAATCAATTTTTTCAATTAATTGAGAAATTTGTCTAATCAATTCAGCTATGATAGAGGCTGAGGCTTTTTCAATATATTGTTCAAGGTGAACCCTCTGGTTACCTTCTAATTGATTAAATCGGTCTTCCATTTTTATTATTTCTTCATAAACTCGGTCTATCTTTCCTGGTTGTGCCATTAGGCCTTAGACCTTTCCATCTATTCTTATAATGGTATCAGATATATTATTCAATATTTCAATCTTTCTTTCAAGATTCATTATCCTTCGTTCTAAAGATTCTATTTTTTCTTTTATTAAAGGTAACTCTGTCCTTTCTTTTTCAGTTAGCAAATATATTTGTAATTGTTTTTCTTGAATCCCTTCTTCAAGGTTTTCTTTATAAAAAGATGTATTCATGCCTAAGGCTTTGCAAATGAGATTACACATAATGTGTATATTTCCTACTACTGCATTTATATTATTTAACTGTTTAGTGCATTCCTCAATGCCTTTTCCTCCTGAAAAGAGGTAATTTGGGTCTCCTCTAGATACGTTTTGTATTTCTAATCCTATGTATCTTTTCTTATGATAAATATGAGGATGTTCGCTATGATTAGACATCTAGTTGGTTTGCAGCCATGTTTATTCTTCTTGATATATTATATAAGTCATCTGTGGGGGGTAAACCATATTTTCTACTAAGAACTCTGGAGAAAGATCTCTTACTTGGTTCTTCTTCTTGTTCTTCTTGGACTATTAGCCTAGGAGCTTGTCCTAACAGTCTCCTGCTGTTGTTGTTTAGGTCCATAGTCCAGGTATCTAGTAAGGGGGTCAATGCACTAGTGGGTATAGTTGCTATTTTACCTATGTCTGTGAAGAGATCATCTATATCTATTCTTTTATTTGTCTTAAATTCCATACTGTGATGAGAGTTTGAGAAAGTATATCCTATTTTATAAGTTATTGTATAAGGATGGTTTCCTTGTCTCATTAAGTTATGTCTTTCAAATTTATGTGCTAGACATAATATTTGATTTATTTCTTTGTCTCTCAAAGACACTCCTATATTTGGATTACACGTAAACATAATTTTTCCGTAGGCTAAATTACCTTGTATTCCTCCAAATATGGCTTCACTAGGATTTTTATTCTTCTATCAAGAAGGGCTACTTTTAAAGGGAATCTATTCCTGTATTAAATGTGGATTTTATCATAATTTTTATCGTTCCTATATGGATAAATCCTATGGAATTCCTTTCTTCTCTACTTTTGAGAGTTTGAATCTTCTTATCTATTTCTTGTTTATTAAAGAAAGGAATTTCTATTAACCCATTAGTATCTTTTATGTCTAAGGGATACTCCCTAGTACTTATACAGGTTATACATATATTTTTCTAGGTTTCAAGATTTTAGTAATTAAGTTCCTTTTCTTAAAAACTTGAGAGGGTAAGAGGTCAAGCTACGCTTTTTCTATTTGGTGGAGAAGTGACTCATCTAGGGTGAGTTCTTGGCCATAGTATCCTTCTTCATCAAATACTTGTTCATTATCTTCTCTATCGGGAGAGTTATTTATTTCAATTTCTAAATTAGCCATGGGTCTTATACCGGTGAAGGTACAGGCTCTGATACCAAAATTTTTGACATCTCTTTTCTTACGTTTTGCAAGGCACTTCTGTCTACGCTTTTCGCTACGAAGTTTGTTTTTGTTATTTTTCATAAAATATTGGACTATGTTTGAGAATGTTTCTCATAAAATCGTTGAGTTTGTCTTAGATAATTTCTAGCCTCTCTTTTTTGGTGGATATAAACACAATCACATGCTATGTATTCTTCAAAATCTGTAATGATTTGTCGGGTCATATGTTCACTAAACCCATATTTCTCAGTGAGATAAATATTAGCTTGCATATATCTCCGCATGTAATTTAAATATTCTATATTATTGGGATGAAAATTTTTCCAACGACACATTTTATTGATAGTATATATTACAAACAATAAGTTGGAATATCAAATATGACTAGGATAATAAAATCTTACAATAGGTATGAAAGATACTTAGTAGTAATTACCATATCAGGAGGTAAATGTTTCTTCAAGATCTGTATAGATCTTCTTAGACAGCTTTTTGCTATTCTTCTTTGATTTACATAGATTCCTTCATATGCAAGATATTCTTCGAAATCATAAATTATAGATTGCATAATAAATGGGCTAATGCCATATTTGACTATAACTTCTGCAGCAGCATCCATGTTTTTTATCATATAATTAAGATAATCTATATTATCTAAATTTCTATGAGTCCATCTCATTTTGGATAAGTAGATTACCTTGATAGGTTAGGATAAGTGTAAGACTTTGAGTGCCTCCTTGCCACAGTTTGATAACTGCCCGCGGATTGCTCTCCTCACTCTTTTATGTCTAGCTATTTCACTTAGACTGAATAAAGATATTTGAGAGAAAACCTTCTCAATTTTATTTCTGCTCCCCTTCAAACATTTACAATGCCTCCTTATATAGATGGAGGATGGTTACGGATTTCAAACACGGATTTGAAACTTAAAATTAAAAGGCATAAGATGCCCGACAGGATAAAAAGTGGACACGCAGGTCCATAAAGAAAAGATGAAAAAGATGGGCACGTTGTCCCCTTTACATAATTGATCTAAAAGATTCTTCAGCCGACGTTATAGGACAAAATTACATGTCTTCTTTATCTTCTCCGAAAAGAGAGTCGGTGGAGGTGGTCTCATCATCCCTTATTTTACTGTCTTTCTTGACTCTTATTGATACAATATGGACACATGTGGTGCAGGTGGGGCCATGTCACACCATTGCCTTCTTGTGTATTACGATACTTTAAGTTTTCCATCCGGGAAGGCGGCTTCATTAGTAGCAATGTTTTCCAATTCATGCGCGGTAATTACATTAGGGCAATTTGATATTACCACAACTTTATTATTGCAGTAATTGATCTTCTTCTTACTGTCTGAAAAAATCTCGGTATATTTTTGTAGACATTTACGAGTCTTGATGGTCTTAAGGTCATTGCCAATTCTTCTACATCTTCGGTTATTTTCTTGGCACAGGGCATTTCAAACCTTACGTCTTTCTTAGCTAATCCCACCTCAATCCAGTGGTAGGGAAGGAAATATTCTTCTTCGTCCCAATCCAATAATGAACTGGTAACTTTGACATATATGTCTCGATCTCCGGATCCTATGACTTTGGTCCGATAATTCTTGATTGCATGAAAAATAGGCTTTGGTAATAAGCTCAATTCAATCAAATTGTTACTTGGATAAACCATAGATAATAGTCCACAATCGTAGACTTCTTTGACCATTTCGGGTCTAGCTTTTTCAAAGAAAGCATATAAAGAAATTCTCTTTTTATCAATTGTGAAAAAACATTGTTCTTTATTTTCATCTGAGGCTTCTGCCATATTGAAATAATGAAAAAACCTTTCTTTATTGATAGAACTAATTTCTTCATGAAGGACCAACTTGGACCTGTTAATTGCATTTCTTATAGCCTCATGGACTTGGGACTTGGGCTCAGGGGCTTTTGGTGTATGGATTTGTGGTTTTATGCTAGGTGAAGGTTTTGACTGGATCATTTGACTATAAGTTTTTTGGTCATTTAGGGCCAAAGTTTTTCTGTAGTTGAAAAAGGCTCTTTGGGCCTCTTCGGGGTTATTAAATGATTGATGATGGTTATTTCCTATTAAAGGAGCTATTTTTGCCCATTCGGTATAGATACCTTGGTTAGGGCCTGAATAAAGGACATAATATTTGGAAATCTTTTTGGTTTGGGGAGAAAAAGAAAGTTCCTCGGTAGTCTTATTTTCCGAAGAGGCGGGACGGATTTTCCTTTGAAAGGAATATACCTTCAAGAGGTGTAATTATGCTCTTATTATGAGCTAGACTAATCTCTATAGGAGATTTTGAGGCATTGTCTCTAAATTCTTGCTATTGCAGGGGCCCTTACTATGGGTAATACTATCCTCGTTGCATATAGAGGATGTTATGCTTTTTGGAGTTAAGTCTCCTTCCTTCATCTTGCCATATATTCTTTCTAATTTTCTCAATTGAGATTCTTTTTCAAGGATTTCTCCTTTTAACTGAAGAATTTGATCTTCTATCTCCTCTTTTGTGCTTGATGTGCTCATGCCCATTTCAGTACATTCTTGGAACCTACAAATTCTCTTGTCATAATATCAGCGAGTACATTCTTTGTTCCTGATATATGTTCTATTTCAAAATCATAATAATTTAGCCATTGTTTCCATCTTACCAGCCTGGCTTGTTTGTAATCTCCTTTGATGGTAGTTCTTATGAAATAAGATACATTCTTGTTGTCAGTTCTTACCAAAAACTTGTAAGGAAGCAAATATACTTTGAAAGCTTTAATAGTTTTTATCAAAGAGAGAATCTCCTTTTCATTGCTATGATATCTTGTTTTAGCAGGACTAAATGTTCCAGATGAATATCTACATACTAATTCCTGATTATCAGGTGTAAGGGCTTTTAATACCCCTCCCCAATATAGGTCAGATGCATCACATTCTATGATGGGTTTGTCCCTAGGACTAGGGTTATAGAGGTCAGGAAGAGTTTTCACTTGGCCTTTAATTTTCCTTACTGTTTCTGTATCTTGATCAGTCCATGACCATTTTATTTCCTTTTTGAGTTTTATTTGTAAAGGGTGTCTAAGACTAGCAATTTTTGGATAATATCCAGAGATGTAATTAAGCAGTCCTAAAAACCTTTCTACCATTTTTCTGTCTTGTAATTGGTCAGGAAAATCACTAATATGGATTCCTATATGTTTTTGTAAGACAAGTTTTCCACGGTCAATGGTTAGACCTAAGAAATTTATTTGTGTTTTACATAATTGAGCCTTCTTCTTACTTAGTACTATTCCATAGTCTAAGCATCTTTGTAAAACATTATTGACATGTTTCTCATGTTGTTTTTCTGTTTCAGAGAATCTGATGATATCATCTACATATACTTTGCACGGTATTCGGAAAAATCATTGGAGAGACTTTCATCCATGTGTCTCTGAAATATAGAGGGTGCTTGTTTTAAGCCAAAGGGCATAACTATCCATTCAAAATGTCCTTGGGGACATGTGAAGGCTGTAAGCTCAATAGAGCTTTCGGTTAATCTTACCTGCCAGAATCCTGACTTACAGTCGAAGCTGCTGTAGTAATTTTTCCCTCCAATTCTTTGTAATAGTTGTTCCTTGTTAGGCAAGAGATATCCATCTCCTTTTGTATGATCATTCAACATTTTGTAGTTTACTACCATTCTCTTTGTTCCTCGTTTTTGTTACGAATGTTTATTTACCATGAAGAAATTTGGAGAAAAATGGGGACTCACAGTTTTCCTTATTACTTTTAATTCTAATAATTCATCAATTTGTTTTTTAAATTCTTCACGATCTTGTGGAGAGTCTTTGCATAGGCTTGGTTTTATAATTTTATTAGGATCTAATAATTCTATATGGGCAGTAAACTTGCTTTTGTTAATTCTTTCATCTAAGGGATGTTCAGAGCATACTTTATCAAGCAAATTTTCTATGTCTTGTAGTGAATAAATTGTTTCGAGAGGGTCTCCCTCCCCCTTAACAGAAGTGGAAATGTTATAGCTATCAGGATCAGTGATAGGTGTAACATTTTCGAGATTAGGTGTTGGAAGGGTTGTTCCTAACTTTTTACTTGCTAAGAATCCTTCTTGTCCATGGAAATAAGCCTTAGTTATTTTTCTTATGCTAATAGCTATGTTGTTTTTATGAAAGGTGATTGTATCCTTATATTGAGCGAAAGGCTCATATAACCTACAGAAGTTATTTCCTAACGTTATGTCTCCTGTGGTTTCTACTTGGTATAATGTTGGAATTACAAATGTGACTCCACTTATTTGTACTTGTATTTGTTCTGCCACCTTATCCATGGTCATTATTTCGTCATTAGCTATTCTAGCTTTTATAGGACTTTTAGTTTGGACCCAGAATTCTTCTGGTATAACTAATTTATTTGCTGTGCACATACTTGCCCTTGTATCTATATACATATCTAAGGAGTATTTTTTATATCCTTTAAAGTAAAAGTATCCTTTTATGTAAATGCTATTGGGATTAGTCTTACTTAAGGACATAATATTTTCATTGGTATTATCTAAAATACAATTATTTTCTGTTTCCCAAATTGTATTATCTGTTTCTTCATCCCAAGGGATAGTTTGACTAAGTAAATTATTCTGAATTCTCTGTATCAGATTCATCTTCTTCTTCCTCTGATGTAAGTTCCCAGAATTCTTCTCCTTCGGAGATTTCTTCATCACTAAATATTGGTTCTAATTCAAACCTTTGTAATTCTTCTATTATTTTATTATAATTAGTACTATTCTTACAGTCTCGGGCATAATGACCTATTTCATTACAAATCCAGCAACGGCATGTAGTTTTTCCTTGTGGACAAAACTTCTTTTTGTCTTCGACCTTAGGGTCATCTTTTGCTTGAGGTTTTTCCTCAAGATCCTTCTTTTGATATCTAGGATTTTTCCTAAAAAATCTTTTATAGGGTCTTTTGTATTTATAAGAGTTATTCCATCTTCTTGGTTTTTTAAGTTTATACTTCCTTTTTATCTTTTTGTATTTATACTTATATTTATTATTGTTCTGGTTCCCACATCCATACATGTTACTAGGGTGAGGAAAGTTTGAACAACATTTATTAAATGTGCTTTTCATAGCTTTCTTTATTCTCATTTCCTCGCAATGCTTTTCCATAAAGTTTGTTATAAGTAACTTTGCATATGCTAAGCTTCCTCTTAACACATCTCCTGATTGTAAATATTCAGGTAGAATAGCTTTTCCTGCAAAAGGGATTTTTCTTATGAAGTCTTCTACGTATTTTGACCATTCTCCCATTGGTATTTCTAGTAGGTGTTTTTCGTAGTCACAGTAGAAACTTTCTAATTTGCATAAATCACATATTTGTAGACTAACTAGTCTTTTTCTAGCTTCTTCGGCTTTCTTAATTTTTTCTTCAAGTCCTTGAGTTAAATAGTTTTTTCCTACAAAGACTGTATATATTGAGTTGGTAAGGTGGGTTAAGAATTCTTCTCCTGTTCCATTAATAAAAAGTGGAACATTTAATTGTTCTAATAATAACCTAACGTTTCCGGAAGTTTTGCACTTTGCTAAGGTGAAAATTAGATCAAAGTCATTAATTAGATTTTCATCTGTCTTAATGATTAGTCTCATTTCATTATCCCATTCCTCAATTAATTGTTCTCTATTTGTGACACAGTCTAGATTTAGATTAATGTTACTTTGATTAGTTCTCCTAGTTGGTTGATATTCCTCAGGGATATTATATTGAGTAAATTTTTGTGAGCTTCCTCCATGATATCCTTTATGGTCTCCTGCTCTGAATGAGTTTTGATGACTCCTTCTATATCTATGTCGTTCTTGATTGGAGCTTCCTTCCATTTCTTCTTCTTTTAAATTTACTTTATAGTTTTCAGTTGGTTTAGCCACAATAACATTCATTAGCTATTCTAGCTTTTATAGGACTTTTAGTTTGGACCCAGAATTCTTCTGGTATAACTAATTTATTTGCTGTGCACATACTTGCCCCTGTATCTATATACATATATAAGGAGTATTTTTTATATCCTTTAAAGTAAAAGTATCCTTTTATCTAAATGCTATTGGGATTAGTCTTACTTAAGGACATAATATTTTCATTGGTATTATCTAAAATACAATTATTTTCTGTTTCCCAAATTGTATTATCTGTTTCTTCATCCCAAGGGATAGTTTGACTAAGTAAATTATTCTGAATTCTCTGTATCAGATTCATCTTCTTCTTCCTCTGATGTAAGTTCCCAGAATTCTTCTCCTTCGGAGATTTCTTCATCACTAAATATTGGTTCTAATTCAAACCTTTGTAATTCTTCTATTATTTTATTATAATTAGTACTATTCTTACAGTCTCGGGCATAATGACCTATTTCATTACAAATCCAGCAACGGCATGTAGTTTTTCCTTGTGGACAAAACTTCTTTTTGTCTTCGACCTTAGGGTCATCTTTTGCTTGAGGTTTTTCCTCAAGATCCTTCTTTTGATATCTAGGATTTTTCCTAAAAAATCTTTTATAGGGTCTTTTGTATTTATAAGAGTTATTCCATCTTCTTGGTTTTTTAAGTTTATACTTCCTTTTTATCTTTTTGTATTTATACTTATATTTATTATTGTTCTGGTTCCCACATCCATACATGTTACTAGGGTGAGGAAAGTTTGAACAACATTTATTAAATGTGCTTTTCATAGCTTTCTTTATTCTCATTTCCTCGCAATGCTTTTCCATAAAGTTTGTTATAAGTAACTTTGCATATGCTAAGCTTCCTCTTAACACGTCTCCTGATTGTAAATATTCAGGTAGAACTGACTTTTTCTGCAAAAGGGATTTTTCTTATGAAGTCTTCTACGTATTTTGACCATTCTCCCATTGGTATTTCTAGTAGGTGTTTTTCGTAGTCACAGTAGAAACTTTCTAATTTGCATAAATCACATATTTGTAGACTAACTAGTCTTTTTCTAGCTTCTTCGGCTTTCTTAATTTTTTCTTCTTCAAGTCCTTGAGTTAAATAGTTTTTTCCTACAAAGACTGTATATATTGAGTTGGTAAGGTGGGTTAGGAATTCTTCTCCTGTTCCATTAATAAAAAGTGAAACATTTAATTGTTCTAATAATAACCTAACGTTTCCGGAAGTTTTGCACTTTGCTAAGGTGAAAATTAGATCAAAGTCATTAATTAGATTTTCATCTGTCTTAATGATTAGTCTCATTTCATTATCCCATTCCTCAATTAATTGTTCTCTATTTGTGACACAGTCTAGATTTAGATTAATGTTACTTTGATTAGTTCTCCTAGTTGGTTGATATTCCTCAGGGATATTATATTGAGTAAATTTTTGTGAGCTTCCTCCATGATATCCTTTATGGTCTCCTGCTCTGAATGGGTTTTGATGACTCCTTCTATATCTATGTCGTTCTTGATTGGAGCTTCCTTCCATTTCTTCTTCTTTTAAATTTACTTTATAGTTTTCAGTTGGTTTAGCCACAATAACATTTAATTTTTCTTCTCCTAGGTTTTCTATTTCTATGTCTGTAAGACTTAACATTTGGACAGTATAATCCATATGCTCAGAGCTATGCGTATTTTCGAAGTACTCTTCAAATTTCTTTTTTATCATTTTTTCTTTAAGTAAAAAGATTTTTCTTCTATTTCAAGATTTTCAGGGTGCCATCCTAGTTTAAGAATCTCTCTATTAGGTTCTCTTTTTGTTTCTTCTATTTTCCGTTTTCCTCTTTCTTGGGCTAAATCAATTTTTTCAATTAATTGAGAAATTTGTCTTTTCAATTCAGCTATGATAGAGGCTGAGGCTTTTTCAATATATTGTTCAAGGTGAACCCTCTGGTTACCTTCTAATTGATTAAATCGGTCTTCCATTTTTATTATTTCTTCATAAACTCGGTCTATCTTTCCTGGTTGTGCCATTAGGCCTTAGACCTTTCCATCTATTCTTATAATGGTATCAGATATATTATTCAATATTTCAATCTTTCTTTCAAGATTCATTATCCTTCGTTCTAAAGATTCTATTTTTTCTTTTATTAAAGGTAACTCTGTCCTTTCTTTTTCAGTTAGCAAATATATTTGTAATTGTTTTTCTTGAATCCCTTCTTCAAGGTTTTCTTTATAAAAAGATGTATTCATCCCTAAGGCTTTGCAAATGAGATTACACATAATGTGTATATTTCCTACTACTGCATTTATATTATTTAACTATTTAGTGCATCCCTCAATGCCTTTTCCTCCTGAAAAGAGGTAATTTGGGTCTCCTCTAGATACGTTTTGTATTTCTAATCCTCATATTTATCATAAGAAAAGATACATAGGATTATAAATACAAAACGTATCTAGAGGAGACCCAAATTACCTCTTTTCAGGAGGAAAAGGCATTGAGGGATGCACTAAACAGTTAAATAATATAAATGCAGTAGTAGGAAATATACACATTATGTGTAATCTCATTTGCAAAGCCTTAGGGATGAATACATCTTTTTATAAAGAAAACCTTGAAGAAGGGATTCAAGAAAAACAATTACAAATATATTTGCTAACTGAAAAAGAAAGGACAGAGTTACCTTTAATAAAAGAAAAAATAGAATCTTTAGAACGAAGGATAATGAATCTTGAAAGAAAGATTGAAATATTGAATAATATAGAAAAATTAAATGTTATTGTGGCTAAACCAACTGAAAACTATAAAGTAAATTTAAAAGAAGAAGAACTGGAAGGAAGCTTCAATCAAGAACGACATAGATATAGAAGGAGTCATCAAAACCCATTCAGAGCAGGAGACCATAAAGGATATCATGGAGGAAGCTCACAAAAATTTACTCAATATAATATCCCTGAGGAATATCAACCAACTAGGAGAACTAATCAAAGTAACATTAATCTAAATCCAGACTGTGTCACAAATAGAGAACAATTAATTGAGGAATGGGATAATGAAATGAGACTAATCATTAAGACAGATGAAAATCTAATTATTGACTTTGATCTAATTTTCACCTTAGCAAAGTGCAAAACTTTCGGAAACGTTAGGTTATTATTAGAACAATTAAATGTTTCACTTTTTATTAATGGAACAGGAGAAGAATTCCTAACCCACCTTACCAACTCAATATATACAGTCTTTGTAGGAAAAAACTGTTTAACTCAAGGACTTGAAGAAAAAATTAAGAAAGCCGAAGAAGCTAGAAAAAGACTAGTTAGTCTACAAATATGTGATTTATGCAAATTAGAAAGTTTCTACTGTGACTACGAAAAACACCTACTAGAAATACCAATGGGAGAATGGTCAAAATACGTAGAAGACTTCATAAGAAAAATCCCTTTTGCAGGAAAAGCTGTTCTACCTGAATATTTACAATCAGGAGACGTGTTAAGAGGAAGCTTAGCATATGCAAAGTTACTTATAACAAACTTTATGGAAAAGCATTGCGAGGAAATGAGAATAAAGAAAGCTATGAAAAGCACATTTAATAAATGTTGTTCAAACTTTCCTCACCCTAGTAACATGTATGGACGTGGGAACCAGAACAATAATAAATATAAGTATAAATACAAAAAGATAAAAAGGAAGTATAAACTTAAAAAACCAAGAAGATGGAATAACTCTTATAAATACAAAAGACCCTATAAAAGATTTTTTAGGAAAAATCCTAGATATCAAAAGAAGGATCTTGAGGAAAAACCTCAAGCAAAAGATGACCCTAAGGTCGAAGACAAAAACAAGTTTTGTCCACAAGGAAAAACTACATGCCGTTGCTGGATTTGTAATGAAATAGGTCATTATGCCCGAGACTGTAAGAATAGTACTAATTATAATAAAATAATAGAAGAATTACAAAGGTTTGAATTAGAACCAATATTTAGTGATGAAGAAATCTCCGAAGGAGAAGAATTCTGGGTCCAATCTAAAAGTCCTATAAAAGCTAGAATAGCTAATGACGAAATAATGACCATGGATAAGGTGGCAGAACAAATACAAGTAATAAGGAAAACCAGGAGTCCCCATTTTTCTCCAGCCTTCATGGTAAATAAACATTCAGAACAAAAACGAGGAAAAAAGAGAATGGTAGTAAACTACAAAATGTTGAATGATCATACAAAAGGAGATGGATATCTCTTGCCTAACAAGGAACAACTATTACAAAGAATTGGAGGAAAAAATTACTACGGCGGCTTATTTGTAAGTCGGGATTACGCAGGTAAGATTAACCGAAAGCTCTATTGAGCTTACAGCCTTCACATGTCCCCAAGGACATTTTGAATGGATAGTTATGCCCTTTGGCTTAAAACAAGCACCCTCTATATTTCAGAGACACATGAATGAAAGTCTCTCCAATGATTTTTCTGAATACTGTGCAGTATATGTAGATGATATCATTGTATTCTCTGAAACAGAAAA
The DNA here is from genome assembly GCA_022495995.1 of Adenophora triphylla var. japonica. Lineage (NCBI taxonomy): Eukaryota > Viridiplantae > Streptophyta > Magnoliopsida > Asterales > Campanulaceae > Adenophora > Adenophora triphylla. The sequence goes on along the minus strand of JAFEMH010005558.1, from coordinate 8,009 downwards.
ACAACATGAGAAACATGTCAATAATGTTTTACAAAGATGCTTAGACTATGGAATAGTACTAAGTAAGAAGAAGGCTCAATTATGTAAAACACAAATAAATTTCTTTGGTCTAACCATTGACCGTGGAAAACTTGTCTTACAAAAATATATAGGAATCCATATTAGTGATATTCCTGACCAATTACAAGACAGAAAAACGGTAGAAAGGTTTTTAGGACTGCTTAATTACATCTCTGGATATTATCCAAAAATTGCTAGTCTTAGACACCCTTTACAAATAAAACTCAAAAAGGAAATAAAATGGTCATGGACTGATCAAGATACAGAAACAGTAAGGAAAATTAAAGGCCAAGTGAAAACTCTTCCTGACCTCTATAACCCTAGTCCTAGGGACAAACCCATCATAGAATGTGATGCATATGACCTATATTGGGGAGGGGTATTAAAATCCCTTACACCTGATAATCAGGAATTAGTATGTAGATATTCATCTGGAACATTTAGTCCTGCTGAAACAAGATATCATAGCAATGAAAAGGAGATTCTCTCTTTGATAAAAACTATTAAAGCTTTCAAAGTATATTTGCTTCCTTACAAGTTTTTGGTAAGAACTGACAACAAGAATATATCTTATTTCATAAGAACTACCATCAAAGGAGATTACAAACAAGCCAGGCTGGTAAGATGGCAACAATGGCTAAATTATTATGATTTTGAAATAGAACATATATCAGGAACAAAGAATGAACTCGCTGATATTATGACAAGAGAATTTGCGGAGGTTCCCGAGAACAATTCGAGGCCGGCATGAGCACATCAAGCACAAAAGAGGAGATAGAAGATCAAATTCTTCAGTTAAAAGGAGAAATCCTTGAAAAAGAATCTCAATTGAGAAAATTAGAAAGAATATATGGCAAGATGAAGGAAGGAGACTTAACTCCAAAAAGCATAACATCCTCTATATGCAACGAGGATAGTACTACCCATAGTAAGGGCACCTGCAATAGCAAGAATTTAGAGACAACAGTCTCAAAATCTCCTATAGAGATTAGTCTAGCTCATAATAAGAGCATAATTACACCTCTTGAAGGTATATTCCTTTCAAAGGAAAATCCATCCCAGTCTTCGAAAAATAAGACTACAGGGGAACTTTCTTTTTCTCCCCAAACCAAAAAGATTTCTAAATACTATGTCCTTTATTCAGACCCTAACTAAGGTATCTATACCGAATGGGCAAAAATAGCTCCTTTAATAGGAAATAACCATCATCAATCATTTAATAACCCGAAGAGGCCCAAAGAGCCTTTTTCAACTACGTAAAAACTTTGGCCCTAAATGACCAAAAAACTTATAGTCAAATGATCCAGTCAAAACCTTCACCTAGCATAAAACCACAAATCCATACACCAAAAGCCCCTGAGCCCAAGTCCCAAGTCCATGAGGCTATAAGAAACAAAATTAACAGGTCCAAGTTGGTCCTTCATGAAGAAATTAGTTCTATCAATAAAAGAAAGGTTTTTATGACAAAGAGAATTTGCGGGTTCCAAGAACAGTGGTGGCATGAGCACATCAAGCACAAAAGAAGAGATAGAAGATCAAATTCTTCAGTTAAAAGGAGAAATCCTTGAAAAAGAATCTCAATTGAGAAAATTAGAAAGAATATATGGCAAGATGAAGGAAGGAGACTTAACTCCAAAAAGCATAACATCCTCTATATGCAACGAGGATAGTATTACCCATAGTAAGGGCACCTGCAATAGCAAGAATTTAGAGACAACAATCTCAAAATCTCCTATAGAGATTAGTCTAGCTCATAATAAGAGCATAATTACACCTCTTGAAGGTATATTCCTTTCAAAGGAAAATCCGTCCCAGTCTTCGGAAAATAAGACTACCGGGGAACTTTCTTTTTCTCCCCAAACCAAAAAGATTTCCAAATATTATGTCCTTTATTCAGGCCCTAACCAAGGTATCTATACCGAATGGGCAAAAATAGCTCCTTTAATAGGAAATAACCATCATCAATCATTTAATAACCCCGAAGAGGCCCAAAGAGCCTTTTTCAACTACAGAAAAACTTTGGCCCTAAATGACCAAAAAACTTATAGTCAAATGATCCAGTCAAAACCTTCACCTAGCATAAAACCACAAATCCATACACCAAAAGCCCCTGAGCCCAAGTCCCAAGTCCATGAGGCTATAAGAAATGAATTAACGAGTCCAAGTTGGTCCTTCATGAAGAAATTAGTTCTATCAATAAAGAAAGATTTTTCATTATTTCAATATGGCGAAGCCTCGGATGAAAATAAAGAACAATGTTTTTCACAATTGATAAAAGAGAATTTCTTTATATGCTTTCTTTGAAAAAGCTAGACCCGAAATGGTCAAAGAAGTCTACGATTGTGGACTATTATCTATGGTTTATCCAAGTAACAATTTGATTGAATTGAGCTTATTACCAAAGCCTATTTTTCATGCAATCAAGAATTATCGGACCAAAGTCATAGGATCAGGAGATCGAGACATATATGTCAAAGTTACCAGTTCATTATTGGATTGGGACGAAGAAGAATATTTCCTTCCCTACCACCTTTGGATTGAGATGGGATTAGCTAAGAAAGACGTAAGGTTTGAAATGCCCCAGAGCCAAGAAAATAGCCGAAGATGTAGAAGAATTGGCAACGACCTTAAGACCATCAAGACTCGAAATGTCTACAAAAAAATATCTTGAGATTTTTCGGACGGTAAGAAGAAGATCAATTCTTGCAATAATAAAGTTGTGGTAATGTCAAATTTCCCTAATGTAATTACCGCTCATGAATTGGAAAACATTGCTACTAATGAAGCCGGCTTCTGGATGGAAAACTTAAAGTATCGAATACACAAGAAGGCAATGGTGTGACATGGCCCCACCCGAGACAGCGTGTGTCCATATTGTATCAATAAGAGTCAAGAAAGACGAAAATAAGGGATGATGAGACCACCTCCGCGACTCTCTTTTCGGAGAAGATAAAGAAGACATGTAATTTTTGTCCTATAGCGTCGAGTTTGAAGAATCTTTTAGATCAATTATGTAAAGGGGACAACGTGCCCATCTTTTCATCTTTTCTTTATGGACTGCGTGTCCACTTTTTATCTGTCGGGCATCTTATGCCTTTTAATTTTAAGTTTCAAATCCGTGTTTGAAATCCGTAACCATCCTCCATCTATATAAGGAGGCATTGTAAATGTTTGAAGAGGAGCGAGAAATAAGAATTGAGAAGGTTTTCTCTCAAATATCTTTATTCGGTCTAAGTGAAATAGCTAGACATAAAAGAGTGAGGAGAGCAATCCGCGGGCGGTTATCAAGCTGTGGCAAGGAGGCACTCAAAGTCTTACACTTATCCTAACCTTATCAAGGTAATCTACTTATCCAAAATGAGATGGACTCATAGAAATTTAGATAATATAGATTATATTAATTATATGATAAAAAATATGGATCTTTGCTACTTGAAGTTATAGTCAAATATGGCATTAGCCCATTTATTATGCAATCTATAATTTACGATTTCGAAGAATATCTTGCATATGAAGGAATCTATGTAAATCAAAGAAGAATAGCAAAAGGATTGTCTAAGAAGATCTATACGAGATCTTGAAGAAACATTTACCTCCTGATATGGTAATTACTACTAAGTATCTTTCATACCTATTGTAAGATTTTATTATCCTAGTCATATTTGATATTCCAACTTATTGTTTGTAATATATTCTTTATATGCTTTCTTTGAAAAAGCTAGATCCGAAATGGTCAAAGAAGTCTACGATTGTGGACTATTATATATGGTTTATCCAAGTAACAATTTGATTGAATTGAGCTTATTACCAAAGCCTATTTTTCATGCAATCAAGAATTATCGGACCAAAGTCATAGGATCCGGAGATCGAGACATATATGTCAAAGTTACCAGTTCATTATTGGATTGGGACGAAGAAGAATATTTCCTTCCCTACCCTTTGGATTGAGGTGGGATTAGCTAAGAAAGACGTAGGTTTGAAATGCCCCGGGCCAAGAAAATAGCTGAAGATGTAGAAGAATTGGCAACGACCTTAAGACCATCAAGACTCGAGAAATGTCTACAAAAAATATGCGAGATTTTTCGAGACGGTAAGAAGAAGATCAATTACGCAATAATAAAGTTGTGGTAATATCAAATTTCCTAATGTAATTACCGCTCATGAATTGGAAAACATTGCTACTAATGAAGCTGACTTCTGGATGGAAAACTTAAAGTATCGAGAATACACAAGAAGGCAATGGTGTGACATGGCCCCACCCGGACCACATGTGTCCATATTGTATCAATAAGAGTCAAGAAAGACGAGAAAATAAGGGATGATGAGACCACCTCCACGACTCTCTTTTCGGAGAAGATAAAGAAGACATGTAATTTTTGTCCTATAGCGTCGTTTGAAGAATCTTTTAGATCAATTATGTAAAGGGGACAACGTGCCCATCTTTTCATCTTTTCTTTATGGACTGCGTGTCCACTTTTTATCTGTCGAGCATCTTATGCCTTTTAATTTTAAGTTTCAAATCCGTGTTTGAAATCCGTAACCATCCTCCATCTATATAAGGAGGCATTGTAAATGTTTGAAGGGGAGCGAGAATAAAATTGAGAAGGTTTTCTCTCAAATATCTTTATTCGGTCTAAGTGAAATAGCTAGACATAAAAAGAGTGAGGAGAGCAATCCGCGGGCAGTTATCAAACTGTGGCAAGGAGGCACTCAAAGTCTTACACTTATCCTAACCTATCAAGGTAATCTACTTATCCAAAATGAGATGGACTCATTGAAATTTAGATAATATAGATTATCTTAATTATATGATAAAAAACATGGATGTTCTTTGCGAAGTTATAGTCAAATATGGCATTAGCCCATTTATTATGCAATCTATAATTTATGATTTCGAGAATATCTTGCATATGAATGAATCTATGTAAATCAAAGAAGAATAGCAAAAAGCTATCTAAGAAGATCTATACAGATCTTGAAGAAACATTTACCTCCTGATATGGTAATTACTACTAAGTATCTTTCATACCTATTGTAAGATTTTATTATCCTAGTCATATTTGATATTCCAACTTATTGTTTTGTAATATATACTATCAATAAAATGTGTTGTTGGAAAAATTTTCATCCCAATAATATAGAATATTTAAATTACATGCGGAGATATATGCAAGCTAATATTTATCTCACTGAGAAATATGGGTTTAGTGAACTTATGACCCGACAAATCATTACAGATTTTGAAGAATACATAGCATGTGATTGTGTTTATATCCACCAAAAAAGAGAGGCTAGAAATTATCTAAGACAAACTCAACGATTTTATGAGAAACATTCTCAAACATAGTCCAATATTTTATGAAAAATAACAAAAACAAACTTCGTAGCGAAAAGCGTGAAGTACCTTGCAAAACGTAAGAAAAGAGATGTCAAAAAATTTGGTATCGAGCACTCGTACCTTCACCGGTATAAGACCCATGGCTAATTTAGAAATTGAAATAAATAACTCTCCCGATAGAGAAGATAATGAACAAGTATTTGATGAAGAAAGATACTAATGGGTTAATAGAAATTCCTTTCTTTAATAAACAAGAAATAGATAAGGAGATTCAAACTCTCAAAAGTAGAGAAGAAAGGAATTCCATAGGATTTATCCATATAGGAACGATAAAAATTATGATAAAATCCACATTTAATACAGGAATAGATTCCCCTTTAAAAGTAGCCCTTCTTGATAGAAGAATAAAAAATCCTAGTGAAGCCATATTTGGAGGAATACAAGGTAATTTAGCCTACGAAAAAATTATGTTTACGTGTAATCCAAATATAGGAGTGTCTTTGAGAGACAAAGAAATAAATCAAATATTATGTCTAGCACATAAATTTGAAAGACATAACTTAATGAGACAAGGAAACCATCCTTATACAATAACTTATAAAATAGGATATACTTTGTCAAACTCTCATCACAGTATGAAATTTAAGACAAATAAAAGAATAGATATAGATGATCTTTTCAAAGACATAGGGAAAATATCAACTATACCCACTAGGAATTCATTTACTTGATACGGACTATGGACCTAAACAACAACGGCGGGAGACGGTTAGGACAAGCTCCTAGACTAATAGTCCAAGAAGAACAAGAAGAACCAAGTAAGAGATCTTTCTCCGAGTTCTTAGTAGAAAATATGGTTTACCCCCAGATGACTTATATACTATATCAAGAAGAATAAACATGGTGCAAACCAACTAGATGTCTAATCATAGCGAACATCCTCATATTTATCATAAGAAAAGATACATAGGATTAGAAATACAACGTATCTAGAGGAGACCCAAATTACCTCTTTTCGGGAGGAAAAGGCATTGAGGATGCACTAAACGGTTAAATAATATAAATGCGGTAGTAGGTGAAATATACACATTATGTGTAATCTCATTCTGCAAAGCCTTGCAGGGATGAATAATACATCTTTTTATAAAGAAAACCTTGAAGAAGGGATTCAAGAAAAACAATTACAAATATATTTGCTAACTGAAAAAGAGAAGGAGACGAGTTACCTTTAATAAAAGAAAAAGTAGAATCTTTAGAACGAAGGATAATGAATGGTCTTGAAAGAAAGATTGAAATATTGAATAATATATCCGAATACCATTATAAGAATAGATGGAAAGGTGCAAGGCCTAATGGCACAACCAGGAAAGATAGACCGAGTTTATGAAGAAATAATAAAAATGGAGAAGACCCGATTTAATCAATTAGAAGGTAACAAAGAGGGTTCACCTAGAACAATATATTGAAAAAGCCTCTACGGCACTCTATCATAGCTGAATTGAAAAGACAAATTTCTCAATTAATTGAAAAAATTGGTTTAGCCTAATAAAGAGGAAATAGACGGAAAATAGAAGAAACAAAAAGAGAACCTAATAGAGATATGTCTTTAACTAGGATGGCATTTTTCCACAAGGGAAAATCTTGAAATAGAAGAAAAATCTTTTTACTTAAAGTTAAAAAATGATAAAAAGAAATTTGAAGAGTACTTCGAAAATACGCATAGCTCTGAGCATATGGATTATATCTGTCTAAATGTTAGAGTACTTACGTAGGGCATAGAAATAGAAAACCTAGGAGAAGAAAAATTAAATGTTATTGTGGCTAAACCAAGCCGAAAACTATAAAGTAAATTTAAAAGCAAAGAAGAAATGGAAGGAAGCTCCAATCAAGAACGACATAGATATAGAAGGAGTCATCAAAAACCCATTCGCAGCGAGGAGACCGCATAAAGGATATCATGGAGGAAGCTCACAAAAATTTACTCAATATAATATCCACGAGGAATATCAACCCAACTAGGAGAACTAATCAAAGTAACATTAATCTAAATCTAGGTACTGTGTCACAAATAGAGAACAATTAATTTGAGGAATGGGATAATGAAATGAGACTAATCATTAAGACACAGATGAAAATCTAATTAATGACTTTGATCTAATTTTCACCTTAGCTTAAAGAAGTGCAAAACTTCCGGAAGACGTTAGAGTTATTATTAGAACAATTAAATGTTCCACTTTTTATTAATGGAACAGGAGAAGAATTCCTAACCCACCTTACTAACTCAATATATACGATCTTTGTGAGGAAAAACTATTTAACTCAAGGACTTGAAGAAAAAATTAAGAAAGCCGAAGAAGCTAGAAAAAGACTAGTTAGTCTACAAATATGTGAAGTTTTATGCAAATTAGAAAGTTTCTCTTTAATGACTACGAAAAACACCTACTAGAAATACCAATGGGAGAATGGTCAAAATACGTAGAGAAGACTTCATAAGAAAAATCCCTTTTGCGGGAAAAATGTTCTACCTGAATATTTACAATCAGGAGACGCAAGTTAAGAGGAAGCTTAGCATATGCAAAGTTACTTATAAACAAACTTTATGGAAAAGCAT